>JAXCLQ010003643.1:0-52932 GCA_035584115.1 Cedrela odorata
TAATTTATAATTTTATTTTATAACTTTATATTTATCATAATTCTTATAACTAGTCATATTTATTTGATAATTTTTAAATTTTAAAGATAAACTGACTAACAACTAAAAAAAGGCAATATTGTTGGTAGTTATAATAAATTTTATAAATATTATTAAAAATTAAATACACTTTTAATAAACTAATTAAAAACACTTAAATATATAAATATTAAGTGAAATTGTGTTCAAATAAAAATACATGCATCCAAAATATAAAATATAAAATTTTTTTTTATTATTTGTAGAATTTTTTTTAATCAACAAATATATTTACATAGTATAAGTTTAAATATTTGTTACTAAATTACTATTAAATTTTATAGGATTCGATTATTTCATAATTAAAAGTAAAATTTGAAGTTAATTAATTTATTTTTTAATTATGAAATGCATAAACTATTTCAATCAAAAAAGATATTTTTGTCCAGATAAAATATAATTAATTAATATGACATGTATTTATATTTAAAGAATATTAACAAATATATTTATTAAATATTTATTATGATAATTATTAATACTTAAAAATAAAAATAAAAATTAATTAAAATTTTAATTTATTAATAAATATTAACAAATTTAGAAGTAGATGATATTTTTGTTTAAATAAAAAATAATGAATTCATTTCCATTAATGATTCTATGATGCAATCAAAGAAAATCTTTTTTCTTTCTTTTTGTCTTTTCATTAAAAAAAAAAAAGCCTAAATTCTTTGGGCTTTCCGGTGTGGTATAGCTTTGAAAAAAAGCTGAGGGATGACACCTTTCATCATGGAAGTCGGCTCTTCTAATTTATATAATGACAAATTTTAAAAATTAAATTTGAACCATCTAAAATCTTTCAAAACTTAGAAAGTTTCTAATATGGAAGATAACAACACCAAAATACAATCGTCTCTAGATTTTTTTCAGTAGGCCAGGTCAACCACGCTCTAACATTTATAAATCGCTCAACAAGGCCTAGTAGCCATCGGGTTATAGCTCATGGTTAGCCTCGTTCTTGTGACCCAGGTCGGTACTACCAGCACTAGCTCAACTTTGGTCAAGCAAGAATTTTTCCAGAATAATACTTCATCTAAAAGATAATATCGGCTAAAATAAGGTGCATGATTTCCTTCACTTTTTATAACATATCCCTAAAAATAACTAGATAAAGGTTATTTAAAGAAATAGAGGTAGGAGGATTGACAACTGCTACAGTGAAAAATTCATATATTCTCCCCTAATAAGACCATATTCTTGTTACTCAATACAATCTTTAACTTCAATTTGACTTGAGCATCGGCATGTTATTGCCGATAATATAATCAACACTCTTGACTGCCGTTCTTTATCGTTACAAGCAAATTTGAGCACAAAAGATCATTGCTTGTTGGTATTGATTCCCTTGCCAAACAACAAATCTATTATGGGGCTAAGTTCTTGAAATTTGGCATCAATACCAGTAAAAACAACCATAATCACATAAGAAAATTACCATAAATCTCGATATAAAGGGAGACCTACCTTAACGCAAAATAGAAAGACAATAAGAGATTAAAAAAAAAAAAGATTTCTATACAAGAGAGTTTTTGAGGATCTCCCTCTTAAGTAGAAGGAAAGAGGTAAATTAAGAGATCTAGACAGATAAAGTTTCCAAACAAAGTTGGTGGGTATGGAGAGAGAATTAATGAAAGCATATTCCTCCCAATTTTGGAGGAGAGCTCGCCCTATGGGTATAGAAAGGCAAGGTCTCGGCAAATTCGATAGAAATAATAATAATAATAATAATAATAAAATCTAGCCTATATCGTAGCATAATTTAATTTGGATCGTGCTATAACACAATTTGATCTCAGACACAAAATTCAACGTGTGTTATGACATAACTTAACAAAGGCTAGATTGTGCTTCAATAGAACTTGATCAAAGACTTGGGCTCTGTTACAACAGAACTCCATATGAGTTGTAAAATAATTGAACCAAAAAAATAAAAATAAAGCTACTATAACAAAATTTGATCTGAGTTGTACTATAATAGAACTTGATGGTAAATTGATCATAGAACTAAGCTATGTTATAACAGAATTTAATTCGGGTAGTACTATTGTAGTTCTTGATCAAAGACATTAAATTTGATTTATGATGTGCTACAATATAGAACTTGATTAAATGCTCAGACTATACTGTAACAGAACTTGAGTCTGACAATACTATAATAGAACTTGACTAAAATAGAAGATTTGATCCAAAGTAGGATCTTAATTAAAATTTTTAGACTATGTTCTAACAAAACTTAAATCTGAATTGTGCTAAATAAAATATGATAAAAAATAAGATTTTGGTAGATATCTAACTAATAAAATTAAATTTAAATAATAAATTTTTATACAAACTCTTCGTATACAAATACTAATACACTTTTTATACAAATGGATGTAGTAAAGTTATATTATGTTGTTGTCACGTGTGCTATATTTTTCGTGGTATAAAAGAAAATATATGAGAGTAAAAAAAATTTATATAAGATACATGGTAATGATATAATTTTTCCACATAAAATTTTATAAGAAAAATATCAATTTGTATAAAAAGTTATTGATTCTGATTCTATCATGTCCATACAAGTGTGATTGGATTGTTATTTGGATAACGGCACTAGGTTGGAGGGTGGACTACCTAATCTGAGCATTAGGTTTAAATAACAATGAAACCAGACTTTACCTAAATTGGGTTGTCAAATAATGGTGACAACCATTTGTAACGAATTCAATACGAGCTATAAAGCATAAATCTTTAACCCTATTCAAATGTGCACTGTTTCCTTTTTCGTGTTGAATAGCGAAATATACAATACAAAATTTATTATTGAGAAAAAATGTTAATAACAATACAAGAAATTTTTATGGAATAGCACTTTCAAGTCCTTTATATTAATATTAAAGTTACAAATCATTATTGTATATACTAACTGATATGATGCAAAAAAATTAATTAGATGAAAACACAAAAATTAATATGATGCATAAATATTGATTAGATGAAAACACCAAAGTAAATATTTGAGAAGAATTGAGCTCCTTAGAGTTGTTCCACAACTAGCTAGTATTGGAAAATGGTAAACTAAAAAGTCTCATACAAAGCAGGCTGGCTATTTGAAGGGATAAAGAGACAAGAAAATTGGGGGTCAAATCTCTGTTTAATTTCATATTGAATGCAATGCAATGCTTACTTCATCTACATAATCATAGTGGGGAAATTGGGACAAGAAATTAGGTATTAGTGAATCTATGGCTTATTGGTGTCTTTAGTGCACATAATAGTCGACGAATTATTTGGCAGAAGAGAAGTTCCACCATCTTAAAATATCTAATATATAATTGTGAACAATAATATACAATATAGTTTGTTAATTAAATTGCTTTTTAAATAATTTTTTTAATTATTAGATAATTATAGTGCTTTAATCACTTCTCAACAAACCCCTCTTCTTGTTAGTACGGTATCACACCATCTTGTGTGACCAAAGATTTTATTAAAGGAATTCGGAACAACATTACCCAATAATTGATCATTTACAATGTCACTAATATAATTAATTCTCTTATCAATTAATTATTAAGACAATGGGACATAATTCATGCGTTGCCAGTTCAGTTTTTTTTTTTTTTTTCAATTAAAAAAGAAATCAAGAAAATTGCTCATATATAAAGAAATATCAATTATATTTTGATGTTATAACTAACAATTAGTGTCATATATATATATATATATTGCAATAATTGACAGAAAAATAAGTTGGAAAGTATTTTGAAATTCAATAGGCTCCGAAAATTGACTTTTAGTGCTTTGACTTGCTTTCCAAGTTGTATTGCCAATCCATTATGTTCTTAGAATATGACTACGACAAAATTATATATGCTCTGAAGATAATGACAAAAATTATTATGGCTATTATCCCATTAACTAGAGAATTACTAGAAGCATAATTATAAATGAAAATGGAAAAATTAGAAATATTGGAAGATTTTTATTTATTTAATATTCTGTGTGTGCTGTTGTGACAATGTCACCAACCACTAAGCATCGTAGAAGACCTAATTGGAAATTTTATACAACTTGTTTCTCTTTTAAACAAAGCAAAGATTTTGACATCTTAACCCATTCTATGATTTCTTTCTATTACATCTTCCACTATCTCTTCTTTCTCTTAAATGGTAACAAATGGAAACCCTAATATCGGTGGCTGATCAAACAATAGTTTTCCTTCTTCATCGGCTCATCGACCACTGAGTATCATGTATGCCAGAAACAAATTTAATGTCGATGTCTAACCGTTCGAATGATTTCGCCGGTAAGTGTGTAGAGAAAACGGAGATGTTGGAACAGCTCAATCAAATCAAATCTCCCATGGAATTGGGTCCTTTAATTTGATTGAGCCGTGCCAATATCACGTTTGCTTTTTGCTTCCTCACCTTGGAAGAAATCATGGTTGATATGGGAATTTTTTAAAAATTTGATTTCTTCTATTTTGTGCGTTCGACTATTGTATATGTTAGCTTGGCTTGATTTTCTGTTACTCGTTTTAAGGGTGTTTCATTATAAGATATACATATCTGCAGAGATGTGGTATGATCATGCGATGCCGTCATTTGTTCTTTGGGTAAAAAGTTGCATCTTCTTTTCTCAAAGAAAAGGTTCAAGGTTTCAATATTTAAGGATTCAAGGTCCCAAAAGCGAACTTTTCCAGCTACATATTTATCTTTTCAAGGGATTCATTTATTTTTGTTTTTATTTTTTATTTTTGATGTAGTGGCTAGAATCTTGAAAATCCTGCAATCATCCCATGCAGATATCTACGTACTCTTTTCACTACTTGGGTTATTGCATGAGCAAATCTGAAAATGTTATACATGCATACCTTTTAGTGGTTAACAAGTCTGATGCTTACAGTAATATGGTTGCCCTTCCGGCGCCTATATGACGACTGTCGGACTGTGGAACCTAACTGGCTGTTGAGGAAGGCGCTGCTCATATGGAGGAGGTGAGGGAGAAGATAGATGATTGTTAAGTTATTTATATAAGTAACATTTCGTATTAATTAATTTTGTTGCATTGAATCTCTTATTTTGTAATGAAGCTTAAGGTCATATTTACAGAGCATCATTTTCTAGTCATTTTTCTTTATTATAGTCATCGACTTCATTTTGGTCTAAGATCGATTAATTTTAACTCAACGTTCAATCAGCCTCAATTTATCTTCAACTATTGTAATGCGCTTGTGCTGATAGCCGGCCAGCCCTGACCTGAAACATAAGGAATTGTTGGTAATAAGCTTGCTTTGCGCTCGAGTATGAAAAATATTCAATATACAACATATGCTCCCGCATAGCATATTTAGTTCTCCCCTCTTTACAAATTTGCTTAAACGGTTTTCTAATTTTAGTCAGGCATCTGCCGAATTCTCGGACTTGATGAAGGTATCCTATGCCGGCCTTCCTGCTATTTATGGAAAATTAAGCAAGTGATCATAAGATATGTTGAATCTCATATAAGACTTTCTCGACTGCGGCCTTCCAGTTATTAATGAAAAATTAACCAAGTCATTATAAGAGGTATGATCGATTTCATATAAGACTTTCTCAATGGCGGCTCATATAAGACTTTCTTTACCGCGGCTAGGTTACCGTTTATGTCTCGAGCTGATTCTTCCCCAAACCAAAACTTGAGGCTGCCATTCCACGGTATTCCATTTACCTAACTGGTTTTGGGAGGAAAAGCACAATTTGGCCTTCTATTGCCTTAAATTGATTCTAGGATGTACAAGTTTGTTGTTGTCTTTAATTTCCCAAACCAATATTTAAGGGTGACGGGCCACCCGGTTTTCAAATTGTTATCACTTGGTGGTCTTTTCATTTCAGAATTGAAACTTCATGTTGCAATTATGCGACCTCTCCAGATTTTCGAAGGGAACCGTTTGTGGTCTCTCTCTTGCAGATTAACTGAAACTGGAGACTGCCACTCTGCAGCCTCTCTCGATGGCTGTCATATTCTTGGATCATTCTCCCTTCGAATCTGTTAGGAACGTCATTAACAATCGGTGCATGAATACGACAATGCCATATAAGTTCAGTGTAAATCTGCAACTGATAACATGTACACACGGATAATTTGCCAGTATAAATTCTACCGTTAATGTCAAGTGTTCACCACAAACTTCAAGTCTTAATAGGACATAAATCAATTAAAAGAGTGTTCCAGGGCATAAATCAGTTTCAACAAGAAAAATTGTGGAGGACAAGGTCTAACAAGGTGACGGCGTTGCTGAATATGACATGACTAGATAAACTGTGCTGTAGGCATGCAGACGACAACGTCCAAGACTTTCTTGACCAATCATGCTTGAATACCCACGTCCAATTTCCTCACCACAGCACCATGGCCACGAGAGAAAATAAACCTCCTGAAACCTCCTTATTATCAATATTATTAGCTGCACACCCCCTTATATGAAGGTTACGAAGTGTTCACGATTTCAGTTTCGGTCGAAATCGAAATTTATTATAAATAATTTTATTATTAAATTTTAAAATTAGAATTCATCGTGTTCAACAGAATACTCATTTTTCAATTTTAATTTGATTTCAGTTTTAAAACAGGGTATCCTATTTATCAATTATTTCAATTTTTCTAATTTTTAACTTCATAAAAAAAATTTTAAAAATAAAATTAATGAAATTAAATTGTAAAATTATTGTATATATGACAAAAATTTAAATGAACGAAAAAAAAGAAAAATAAGTTATTAAAGAAAATTGATATACAATAAATTATTAAAAAATTATTGTATTATTGCTCGAATTAATATTACACATCAATAAAAATAAAAATTTAATTTTTTTATAATGGTACAATTATATATAATAATAATATTATACTATGAATATATTTATGTATTATAATTATTAATTTTTTTGACAATTTTAAAATAAATATATACACGTCACGATTTTATTAAATTATTATACAAATGACATGATAAACTAAATTAAATAAAATATTATAAACACATTGATTAATTTTTTTTATATAACTCAACGTACTCTTTTTAATAAATTGTATAACTTTATATGTGTGGTTCAATAATTAAGAGTTTGTATTTGAATATAAGGTGAAGTTTAATTAATTTAACTAGAAAAATTATTTTTTATTTTTAAATTAAATCGATTCTTTAGTTCGATTCCAGTTCCATAATTTTTAGAACCAAAACCTAATATAAAAAAATTAGTTCTTGATTTTTTAGAATTGAAACTTACCCCAAAAAAATCGATTTTAATTCGAAACTTATTTTTTCGATTCAATTCTTAACGGTTTCGACATGCAACTAATGCAACATTTTGATCTCGATGGTAAAATTGGAAATAATCACCACTTTTGATGCCAACACCGTATTCATCTCCTCTGTGAGAAACAAAAGACTTCAGTTGTTAGTTTTAAAGGACAAAAAAGAATGCTACAACATCCTTGTTATTCAATTACCTCAAATGTTGTTTCTAAGCAAAAAATATTAGAAAAAAGCTAAGTAATGAATGAAAATCACAAAAACCATTATTACTACCAAGATGCTAGGTTCCATTATTTCCTAGAGCACGAGTAATAGCGGACATATATGAATATCACAAAAACCATTAAATTTAGGTCATAATTTGTGTAGATTCATATGCTTTTCTGTTGTATTCTCAAATTCATTTGCAAATTTACACAATCACCAACAATTACAATAATTCTGATTGTTATATTTAGAATCCAAGTTAAATTCCAACTAGGGGATTGGGGATTGGAAAAGATGAGGCAGGAATGAGAGGAAAGAAGAACTATACCAAGGCTTGATATGTCATATAACAATGGCTGTTGATCAAATAAATCAACTGCAGAATATAATACACAAGTTCCGTACAAAACCTTTTAATTTCAAGCACATTGGAAACATCAGAAAAGTTTATTTAAGCCAAATAGAGATAAGAGAGAGCATAATGTTTTATCCTACAACTCCAAGTAATGCCAAGGATGTGTTATCGGCCTTATCTTTTCTGTCCCAATAGAGCATTTTCTTCGTTTTGTGACACCAATGTGCAGTTCAGGTGGCTGGATATGATTTTCCATCTATAGTTCAGATAGAGCAATGGTATAAGTGGTGTAGGACAGTATAGTTCAGAAGGCATATAAATACTATCATATTTTCTTAACTGTGCAGTAGCTCAATTCTTCAACAAGAAATCAAGGTGAAGGCTTTGAAGGCAAAAGACATTATAACTAACAGCACAGAAAAAAAAAAAAAAAAAAAAAAGGAACTTAAGCTAAATAAGTAACTTCAGTCTTCTTTCTCATTTTTACCAATATTAGTAGAACCCTTTTAGCTGTTTCCAAATGCTCCCATGATACTTGAGATCTCCTGAAAATGAAAACAGAAGTAGAAAAGTCCCCTATAGTTGCATAATTTAAACCCACCTCAAAGATCTAAGGGCATCAATTTTCGAGGATCGCTTCTGAGATCCCCTCTATTTTTTTAAGATGGAAACAATAGACATTATCCAAGCTGATGTCCCCTGTTCATTTTTGTATTCTGTAAACTAGAAGCCTATGAAAATGCAGTCATCCAAATGCAACAAGAAAACATTTTAAGCATCAATTTGAGTGGTTCTTTGTTTTCAAATCAAACTCCAATTGGATAGATTATAAGCCAACTATGAACTAAACAATCCAGTACATACCTCAAAAGGAGGTCAAAGGCTAGGCATTAGCCAACTTTCTGGCCACAAATACTGTACCAGACAGTTCAGCATTATCAGAAAAGCTCCTTGATGAGGAGGTCAGAAAGGATCGGATTGGGAAATTCAATTTGAGGGAACCAGAAGACCTGATAAGTAGAAAAGGAGACACCCTAGGGATAAACAATCAGGAGTCTGCATTATGTTTGTCTCACCCCACAATGCCATCATTCCTCACTAATAAATCACTTCATTTTGTTGTACTACGTGATCCAGCTGCAGGCAAATATGATCCTCCAAAATGCACCAGAAAGCAATTTCAGCAATAATTAGATCTTTTTTTTAAAACCACAATCCAGCCTTTTTGATATTCATAATTGAACTTTCTAATAAACATAACAAATCATTTGCAAATGATATGATCTATGATCCAACTGCAGACAACTAGAATACTTGCAGACCAGTCAATTATATCCAGAAGACCTTCAAGCTTTAAATAAAACCTTAAATATAAACTAACAATTCAACAGGAAAACCTCAGTAAAGTAATTCTAGAAGTCGGACACATTTCTTAGAAAGCATATAGTAAACAATTCAGACTTGCTAGATTATGCAACCAACATCACTTGCTAGATTAAGGAATAACTGGAAATTTGGATAATGTGCAATTCCAGATTTATCCTTGTACTCCAAACTAAGAACACATAATTAGACTATATTATTGCCATTATACATAATGAAACTAGTTATATGTCCAAAAAACCAATTCTGTAGTAACGAAAAGAATCCACATGACTGAAGGACCTGAGCCTTATCAATTCGTAAAATGCATTTCTAAATACAGAGGAAATAAATCTCTCAGAATCAATATAACAAATAAATCAAAAAATTACAATTTGCAAGTATAAGCATACCTGATCATAAATATGAAATAGAATTTGTTGACCATCTAGAATCTGCTGCTGACCTTCTCTTCTGGCAGTGAGTCATGTACCATGATCAGAGTTGTCTACTCTAACAGAAACTGCCTTGTGCCTTGGACCTATTGCTGAAACACCTTTTGATAATGCAAGACAGAATTAAATTTCCCCTGTAATTTATTAATTGATTAAAGCAAACCCATAATGGCATGATAACATTCGATAACATTAGATAAAATGGAAGTGAATATGCAAAAGAAAAACAGTGTGAAGCACTGTCCAGAGACATATATAGCATAAATGTTAAGATGACCAACAAAAAGAGCAATAAAGAATTGGAAAATGGGACACATGAGATAAGATTAAGCAATAGCATTCCAGAATTTATTGAAAACTACAAGCAAACAAAGCTAAATGATAGCAAGAAACTGGAACAAGGTCAATAAATGCAAAGGATAAGCAAATAAGAAGAAACAAAAGAGCATTTGAAGAAGCAAGATTCCAAGAATGGCAGGAAAAGCCTCTAAGGGTGATAAAGAAATGAAATGGGAAATTTATTATAAAAAAAAAAAAAAAAAAAAAAAAAAAGAAGAAAGAAAGACGTGACAAAATGATATGTAGAGTGCCACAATCATTTGGCAAAGGAGATTTAAAAACACTTTCAAGAAAACGTGTCATAAACTAACTTCAAGACTTTCCATGACTCACAATTTCAGAACTTAAAAAGCAAGCTGCCAGTGAAACCAAAGCAAGATTTGACAATTCCAAAAAGAACAAAAAACATTCAAAAAATAAAAAAATAAATAAACATGAAACTTGCGGGTCTTGAAGCACATGAACTTTCAACAATTTAAGTAGCTTCTGGAGCAGCTATTGGAAGGCCATAAAATCAGCTCTTTGTTGGCCCCATGATAGCTGCTGCATTAACTTCTTTTCTGAACAAACTGGTTTATCTGCAATTGCAATTTAAGGCTTGAGATGATGCAAGGTTGAGGTTGAAAATTATTAAGGTTCAATGACAACTATCATTATTTGTACCCTTTTTATGAAGGCACATGTGCAAAAAACATAAGTTGTGTATGTTAGCCATTTAAATTGTTACTTAGGCATAACAGAATAAAGTAACAAATACATAAACAAATAAATACCCTGAGGCTTGTCTTTGTCACTTGCAAATACAAGAGCAACAGCATCGCAATTGAATTTTCAACTTTCACAGACATTTCTTAAGTCATCACCACTCCTGTACAAAAACCGGCTTCTCTCATCACCCACAATGACAGTTTTCATAGACATAGCACAATCTGCAACTCTGGATGTTGTCAACTAAATGGTAGCATGAGGCACAAATGATTTCTTGGACAGTTATGACATAAATCTTTTATTTTCCACATTGTCTAGCAACAACTTAGACGGTTAGACCATTGAACTCTTTTCCTAGCAGAGAAAATTAAATAAATGGATAAAAAAGATAAAAAATTTTATATTCAGCAATACTTACCCAACTTTTCAATGACATGTTTCTGGTCAATACCTTCATCCTGTAGCATCAGCAACATCACATATTAGCAGTGGAAACAAAAACATTTAACTATCACCAGGAGAAGTAGGAAAATAGGCAAGCAAGTGGCAAAATATTAGCTTACTTACCCAGCTGGTGATGTACAGCCTGAAACAGAGGCTGTGTAATTCCTGATATCCATCAAGAATTGATGTAATATATTACACAATGCATGTTTCATATCCATCTAGAATGATACAGTAATTCAGTTGTCTATTCTACATATCCAATGTTGACACTAAGAGAAGCAGTTTTAGAGTTTCTAAAAGTGGAAAGAGTTCTCAGAAATTCACACAATCAGAAATCATACTTGTGCATTCTTCTATTTTAACTCTAAATGATTAGGGTGGGTTTAGACTAGATAATTGAAAATATCTTCTCATCCTAAATTTTGCTTTTAATAAATATTAATTAATAAAAAACAATATATTATTATTCAATAAATTCAAATTTTAGTTATTTTCATTTTGTAGAAAAACTGATAACTATCAAAGTTCTCTTCAATAGAAGATAATTTAATAGAAGCTTTCTGATCTTAGCAGGCAAAAGAAAGAAAGAAAAATGATTATTTAAGCTCAATTATTCCCAAATGGTTCCCATCATGCCATTCTAGATAGACATTTGAGATGGAAATTTTATGACGCAGAACATATCCTCCACAATAAGGATCCACTAAATGAAAACTGTCACCATTTTCGGTTGCAATAATGGAATGACATCAACCTTTAATCCTGGCAAAAAGCTTACTGTCAATACAAAGCCAGACTTCGCATCATATGCATATGCATCATCGGTGTCATCACTATACTAATCATCCCCAAATTTGACCCACATTTTTCCACAACTAACAAAATAAATTCACTTTTGCTTCATTCTCCTCCAAAACAAAAACCAAAGAAAGAAAATATTCAAACCTCTCTAAATTCATCAGTAAGAGCATGAGCATCTCTTCCAATTACTCCATGAACAGAGGATAAAATAATAAGAGTTCGAGATCCCAAAAATTTGACTAACTGCATTACATTTAGTCATGAATTGAAAAGGGGGTGTGTTGGGAGAGATTTAAAAGTGAGAAACAAAAGAAGATACTGAAACAATTAAAAAGTAGTGAGAACTCTTACATATTGGAGAGTCCTTTTCAAGCCAAATTCTTTGCCAACATTTGCAATGGCAAAATGTGGTCGAATGGGCCTTATCTAGAACCACTTGTATAGCAACCTATCAATTATAACACAAAATCCCAAATTCAGCTTCAAAGCGCTCAATTTTACAACTTAACCATTTTTTCTCCTTAATATTCTTTTGATAATCAAACAAGATTCATAATTCTTGTTTTTCTTACAATGATGTCAATTTGAATTGAAATCTATTAACTTAAAAAAAATACAGTATTCACGAATGAAAGTGAACTTACGCGAGTACAGGCGGTAAAGGAACAAGCTGAGGCAACTTTGGGACAAGTGAGAATGGTTTTGCACGCTTCGTTCCACTTTTGCTAACGTATGCTGCTGATGCAAAGGATAGGGCTGGAAGTCGACTGAGAATGTTTTGGAGAAGATCTTCATTCATTACATCAAAACTAATTTCATCTGATTTCTTCGAGGATGATGGTTGCTTTTTATCCATTGACACGAAAATCTGTAAGAGATGCTCTAAAGAATTTATGTGAATAGTGATAGTGTTAGTGGCGAGCAGCAGACTACATTTGATGGTTCAGTTCAATTTAAAACCAACCGGAACAAACCAAACTGCAACATGTCTTTGGTCTGGTTTCAGACTGAATCCAACTGCCAACCATATCAAAAGGAATCGAACCATCTGTTAATTGACAGTTCAGGTCAGTTTGGTTTGGGTTTGAGTCGGATATACAATTTTTTATAATTGATCACATTTAATAAAAAAAAAAAATTGGAATAAAATCGCATAAACCCGATCTTTTATTTTCATTTACAGTTAAGTGAAACAACCATCTATGACAATTTGTTCTACTTCATGCAACCGGTTCGGTAAGGCAGAGAATAGACGTCAAAAGACAAAAAGCTCCCCAAGCAACAATAGAATTATGCAGCAAGAATCTCAAAATCCCGGCCATAAACATTAATCCAATCACAAATTAGCTCTTAACTGGAAGGACAGGCGGGTACGCTGGCTGTATATATACAGTTAACAATTGTATATCGGAAAAAATTTTCACACATAATCACTGCTAATAAAAGATAGGCGCACGAAGTTTTCATTTAAAAACACTCACAGTTCTTATGGCGGCTGCTGGCAGTTGCTGGAGGTGCCGGAGGATTGATTGCCCGGGACCTCTTTGGCACTGTGGCGGGTTTGTGAATTGTGACTGAGAGAAAGGAGTGGAGGATGCCATCGTCGCTCATAACACGTACATTTTAATTTTTGGGAGATTAACACCTAGTGTTTTCATATTTCCACCGAAATAATCAGAATTGAAAAATGGAAAAGTTTTCCAAAATGCTTTTATTTTGGTCCCATTTACATGATTTGTTTTATCAAAATGATCAATTCAACAAAAAAAATTCAAAATCGATTCAGTTCTGTCCTTCTGTCTGTTTTTCTCGCGTATCTTTGTGCAAGAACGTCGCGATTTGGGCTTGGACGGTGCTCGACGTCTGATTTAAGTACCGATGAAGATCGGGGTTTGATTCCTGCTAGGGAGAGAATATCGTCAATGGTGACCGGGTTAGTTCTATACAAATTATAAAAAAATTCATTTACAAATTGACGATATATAATTTTGATAAGAATAACAATATAATTAATGATGAGTGACTGTTTACAAAGGTATCAGTGAGTTAATGATTCTTTAGTTAATCTTCAATGTTTAGGAAAAAATAAATAAAAATAAAAGTAAAAGTATTATTTCATGCCACTTATTTATATTATTTTTCTACTAAATATTACCAAAAAAAATTAAATAATTCAAAAAAAAATTATTCCATAACTTATTTTTATTGTTGGTGTTTGGGAATCGACTTAAAGTTTGGATGAAATTCAGTAAGCCTTGGATTTACTAGTGTATAATACAAACTCTTAATCATTAATAAAAATTTCATAAAAGGTAGATAAAATATAAGACCTATTACAGACTACAAGATCTCAATCACAACCTAATAAGGGTCTCAAGCATGACATGTTTTGAGATCTTCTAAGCTTAATAAAAAGTCTCGAATCTAGATATAAAAACTCGAGACCTTCTTCCTTAACAAATGTCTCATATATAATATGGCTGAAGTTTCGGATGAATTTGCAAAATTTGAGGTCATTCTTATTAAAGAAAAATGTCTTAAATAAGTAAAAGATTTTCAAAGTCTCTTATTAACGATTATTTTAGTTGTCATAAAGTTCACATTTTTTGGAGTTTTCCTAAATAAAGAATGATTTGTAGCCTAGTATAATTATTCTGTAAAAAAAAATTTAAATCTCAAAATTCTCGGAATATCAATATATTTAAAATTATGGTTCTACAATCCCAGAAATGGGATTATAATTCCTTAATTTTTTAGAATCATAATAAACTTTAAAAATATAATGGCAAAAGATACAACGATCTATAAAAAGTAAGTCAAAGGCAATCAGACAATCACGATACAATATAATATTCAACACATTGAGAGATATAAGACATTAAGTTATTACTGTCATTATTTTTTCTAAAAAATTAATACAAAAGCAAAACTCTAACCTAAGCATTTAAGGATTTTCGTCGGATAACCGACTTTATCTCTGATATCTTTTTTAATTTAAGGTAATACAACAATCAAATAAAGTAAAAAATATTATTCATATGCATAGAATTTTAGGAAAAATTTTATTACATCAACATTTAGGTTTTCGAAAAGCGTCAATAATTGAGGTTGTCATTGATACTATTAGAATCTTGGTCAGTTATTTGACTCCAAAAATTAAAAGTCAATCACTATATGATAGTTAGCATCAAACAACAATGGATAGTAGTAATGTATCGCCATCATCGATTCAAAATAATGTTGGTGGGTATCTCCGCTAATTATGTCAAGGATCCATGACGATTATATATATACATATATATATATATATATTGGTCAACCATAAACAAAGGTTATATTTAATAATCGGAGGGGTCAAATTGATGCCTTATAAAAAAATTTGAGGATGTTTTATGGTTATTAAACGAAGAAAACAAAGTGAAATTAATCGTATTTTTATTAGTTATATTAAATTATTCTATATATTTAATATAAAATTTTATGTAAGTGTTGAGGATATATTTTAAGGTGTATTTTTAAAATTAAACTCTAACAAATTATTGGAATTTTATTAAATTCATTTACAAATTGATCAAACCTCTCCTATTATTTCTATAAAAAAAAAAATAGAAATTGAACCAATTAACACCAACTTATTAATATATGAGATATGATGTTCATTCTCTAAACTAAAAAGATGTTCTTACATTCTAAGGCAAACATGATTATCAAAACAAAAACACATATCCTGATGTCAATGACATAGTCTTCATGCATCCACTCCGAATTCCATTTCAAACATTCTATAAAATAAATCAAACCGTGCAGAAAATTCAAAGTTGTGAAAGTGGTGGAGTGTACAACATCACTAAATAAACCGAGCTGTAATGATGCAAAAGGCATCGACCTCAGATTGAGCCATCTTCTTCTTCCTCTTCTTGTTCAATTTTGCTTGTAAAGCAGCGCCCGCGTCCAATTTCTCCGGTACGAAACACTCCTGCAGTGGGATTCCTGGAAAGTTTTTACAGAATGGCAAGCTTTCAACATTATAACCATCATCACCTCGGAATAGTATCCCATTACGAGAAAAAGTAAGAGAAGATTAAGCCTCCAAACACTTTCTTATTATCACCAGTAATGTTTTTATGTCAATTGCGAGAAGATGAGGAAGCTGCTGCGTTGAGAATTCTAAGGTCTTCAAAGACACGATCGCTAGAAGATGACGCTGCTTCAGAATCTGAGTGGTAGAATATGAAGGAATCACCAGGTTTTAAGCCAACTCCATTGATAGCAAAGTATTCTTTCTCTCTTATGTTGAAAATCAAAGATACGGTATCCTTTGAAATTATTCCATGAACGCATACTCCAGAAAATCATGGAGGAAGATGAAATTGGTCTTGTATCTTACCCTAAAACTTCATAGAGAGTCAAATATGATTTTGATCCCAATTTATGTGACCCAATGGAGCTTTCCCTTTGTTGCGTTACCCCAATGTACAAACAAGGATATTCATCATCAATTTGCAAAAGAGAAATTAACCTATGAATTTCAGCAGTAAAAATGTTTTTCGTTTATGATGCAACATTACACACACTGCTTAAAGAAGCAGTAAAAGTGATTAAAAATTTGTTCCAATGACATTTGAAGCTAGTTGACAAGTAGTTAAGTTGACAGCTAAAAAAGGAGCTGAACATTGCCAGTAACAAACTTTTGGTGTTAAGATTCTTGAAAGGCTTTTACTACTCTATATAAAATAGAGGTTATAACTGGTTAACCTCGAGGAAGAGAAAGCTAAGGAGGGCTGATAAAATTAGCTTAGGGTTAAGGAGTTTCTCTAGAGTGAACCTGAGTTGGAGCATTTTATCTTTGTAAACTCTTAGCATTCTTGATTTGATTAAAATGAAAGGATTGCTTGTTGTTCTTGATAATGAATGTAGGTCCTTGTGAGTTTGATGATTTGTTTCAGTTTTTTTTGTTAGTGTTGATTAGGTAAAATCAAACAAGTTAGAGTTTATGGCATTAAATGATGCATTTATTCAATTTTCACAAAATTAATCAATAATACATGAAATTAAGCTAATAATTAGCATATGGATGAAGAGAGAAAACCTTAAAATTATAAGATTTCTAAGAAAACAAACCAAAAATATTGCTCCCAAGTTTGACCGTACGTATCTAGAGAGAGAAAATAATAATTTTTTTTCATTTTTGATATTTTATCTCAATAATTACAAAGTAATTGAAAATAATCCATATTTATATTTTTGACTTGATTACTAAAATGTCATTAACAATATAATCAAAGATAATTGAGTTCAAAGTTTCTTTTGAAAGCTTTCTAATAGTAACAAAAAAAATAACTATTTTGCCCTTATTTAGAATCTTAATGCAAAATGATCCTTAAGTTAGTCAAACCAATTTTGACTAAGCTTATTTTAATTCCATTTTATATCTAAATATTCATGAAATATTGTAACTTACTCTAAGTTACATTCGAGTTAATTTATAAAACTCTCGGGTATGTTACACTATTTAGAGTGTAAATCGTTTACACTTTTCGACTAAATATTATTTCCAAAAGTATTCACTTTCTTGCGGATAATATTTAATCTCTCTCACAGTAAGGAAGAACACAAGTTATTGGTTGTGACATCTTGGGTCCACTATGGAGTTAGTTGTGAGCTGAAATCGATTTTATCGAGCTTGTTTCAAACTATCCAGATGCTCAACGACTATGATTAATATCTAAAAACAAACCATAGTCTCTAAACTATAATGAAGTAAATCTTCATCGAATCTTGTATGTCTAATTATATATTCCATGCAAATAATCTCCTTCTGTTTGTCTAATCCCGACCAAATTAGGGTTCACAGATGTCAAAACTCTAAATTTAGTCATATACTAATAATCAATCAATATGTGCTAAACTTGTCACTACGAACTCTTCGTATGATATTTATACTTTAGCCAAAGACTTTGTTTTCAGCAGTTTACTAATATTCATCTCGGAACTTGAATTTGGACCGAGTCAACGAAACCTCGAAATCCTCTATATCGAGTTAATGGATTCCATCTGATAATCATTTGTATTTCAATATAAACAACATATGATCGAACCGGCTTGTGCATACAAGACATAATTAACCTCGCATTTATACACATATGAACCATATGCATTTATACCGATCAACAACTATGATGCCTCAAGTCTAAGGAGTAGTTAATACACTAGTATAATTATATGATGAATTATTAACAACATACTTTCGTGTGATTTATTATAGCTTTGATCACGTTTGAAAAATAATTTTTTAACAGTTAATCCATACTAATATCCTAATGACATGACTATCATATCACCCACACTAATATCATATAATGATATTCACCGAAGACATTTAGTATGCCTATTGTGCAACATCAATGCCCATTCGATATTGCATATGTACAAAACTATTAAAATAATCTAATTATCGTGTACAATTTATATGCATACTCTATCATTAGTATGTATAGATAGAAAAAGTAGCATACACATATGAATTGAAATAATTTCTTTTATAAATAAATATGTACAGTGCATATTACAATATTAATTCAATACAATATGCCCAAAACCGACAACAAGAATAGTTTTAGGGCATATAACACTAACAAACTCTCACTTGCATTAAACCACTCGTTGTAGTATCTAATGAATGGGACCTGACATAAATGGAGGCACGACGCGCGGAATCGATTCGCGGGGTGGCAACGCTCGAGATCGGTTCTTAGGGGCACAATTGCTAGAAAGGGGAGAGGGGAGCCATGTCTGTCACACGGATAGTGCGGAAAGGATCCCTAAGGACCATGGATATGTACATATGCACATTTTAAAATTTAAACAATTCAAACTAAAATATCAATACATATAAAGTACACATACCTTAGATATTGATGTCCGAAACAAGCTTCTCCGATTCAGATTAGCTTCGAGGAGTGTCTATACATCAGGGTGATTACGATGGGTTCTAATTACCCGAATTTGTGTTAGGAGACCTTAAACAAGTATATTAACTTCACCAAGTTAATACTATATTTTCTACCCTTCTACTTGCTCATATAGAAGAAAGGGAAACCCATGAAACTTTTTTTCAATATTTTCCTTTTCTTTCTTTTTCACACTTTTCTTTTCTTTCTCTCTTAAAAATTTTGTTCAAAACAAAAATCTCTCTACCATTCAAAAATGACATCCAAAGAAAAAGGAGAAGAAGAAACACTATTGTATTTTCAATTCCTAAATTGAAATTGCAAATCACAATCCCCTTGTACATAACCTTTATTTTCATCCACTAAATTTGTTCAAAACAAATTAATGGATTACAAATGACATATTCTCACCCATGGATTCCAAAATCCATTCCAATTGCATTAATTTATTTAATGCAACAAATATCTTAGTATTTATTTATATTAATCACATTAATATATATATATATATATATATGTATATATATATATATATTTGCTAAAGACCTTTGTGTGAGATAGAGAGAGAGAGAGATTTTAATATTATATAATATAATATAAAATGAAATGATTACAATTAATATTATATCATTATATCATTATATTTATTAAAGTATAATAATTACTCTTACATGTTTGACTATCAAACATTAAATGCAAAGATACTTTTGTTTCTTTTTAATTTTCTTTAATCATAATTAAATAATTAATCTTAGTCATTAATTCAAAATAAATGGACAAGATCTACTTAAGAATTTGACACTTGACAATATCACATGATGCTATTTGTCAACAAAAAATCTATTTGATTAAGTGACAATTATTTAATTATTAATAAATAAACAATTTATTTATTAATATCCTTATAATAAATTTATCTTTTTCAAGTCACCATATATTCGTAAATCATATTTACGGTATCAGAATTATTACTAAAATATTTTTCACGCATATTGTGCTAGCACGTCTTAGCCAAAAAATTAATTTTTTACAATAAAAAATTAAATTATCATCTGATCAAAGTATTGAAACAATATTATTAACTAACTTAATGAATATTGTATAATGGCAATAACTATCATTATCAAATAACCGGTTATGTGTGTGACCTCCTAGGTTTATCGTGAGTTACACATGAGTAGATACGAACCATTTCGCATCACTTTGGTACAACTACTTATAACTGAAGTTCCCAATAATCATAAGCAACCTCTAGCAAGATGCCACGACCCTCATAAATGAATGAATCAATATTCAAGACAAAATCATATAGTCGTACGTGCATGTAGTAGAGTTTCTCTTCTATCGACTCCCGATCAGGTGCGAGTCATGAAATTGTTAAACCCCTAACTCAATCATAGAAATAGGAACTTAAATCATATATAGGATTCATATATCCGAAAATATCTTTTCAGAAACATGTACTCTAACCAAAGATTTTATTTACCATATATGACATCTCGGCCTAGGATCTCAAGCTCCAATATTTGAGCCAGGAAATTCTATCTTGGTTATTACATGTTCTCCTACATCAAGAACACATTGCCAGCAAGCTTCTTTTATCAAGCATGGCTAGCCTAGTGCGATATACATAAGTGAATGATGTGCCTCAGTGCAATATACACAAGTGAATGATGTACCTTAGTGCGAAGGGCAATTGTGACACCTTAGATCAAAAGACTAATGGTATACTAGTGCGACTAAGTGACATATCATTAATTATGAATAATCACCTATGTGATTTGTCATGTTTGGTTATGTTCAATAACACAATCTCCAACGTATTACCCATATTTATGCTCTTGTAACATGAGACTCGTCACTTAACTATTAGTATCCAATACTAATCTTTGGCAATATCAAACATGCCAGTCATGCAATGCCATACTTTCATATGATATTACCTTAACTAGGAAATAATTCAAATGTATTTAAATCAAAGACTCTGCACTCATATCTATAGCTCTTTGCAAATAGAATTTTGACATCATAATACATCACGAAATTTTATTCTGAATTATTTATATTTAATTACCAATTGATTATGTAAAATAATATAAAATGTAATTTTATTAATCGTAAATAAATTTACAATTAATTATAAAAATATATATACATTAAGAATTATATCCCTAAAGCATATCTCTAACATCTAATACCCATCTTTTCAAGATGTTAGTCCAACTACTTAAATGTTATCACTTTAGTGAGAGGGTCAGCGATGTTATCTGTTGAAGATGTTTTCCCGATCAAAATCTCTCCAGCACCAATAAGTTCTCTTACATTGTAACATTTATGTTGAATATGTTTTAATTTCTATTGTGCTCTTGGTTTCGTATCTTGTGCAATAGCAACTGTATTATCACATAACACACTTATCGGATAAACCATGTTAGGAACGACACCTAGTTCAAATACGAACTTGCTCATCCAAACTACTTCTTTAACTGCTTCTGAAGCAACAACATATTCAGCTTCTATAGTAGAGTCAACTATAGTCGTCGGCTTGGAACTGTTCTAACTAACAGCACCTTTATTATGCAAAAAGATGAAATCGGATGAAGACTTTATATCATCCACATATGACTGAAAATCAAAATCTGAGTACTCATGAATACTCAACTCTTAATATCCATAACTCAGAATTAAATCTTTAGTCCTTCTCAAGTACTTAAGGATTGTTTTCACTACTGACTAGTGTTTCTCCCTGGGATTCGCCTAATATCTACTAGTAACACTTACTATATAGGCTATATCTGTTGCTGTTCTTCATCAGTCTTTGGACACATATCTTTATAAAAATGAAGACTGTGATTGAAGAGCAAGAGACCTCTCTTAGAGTTTTCTAAGCTGAACCTCTTCAGAATCTTTTTAATGTGCAACTTTTAGGATAATCCAATTATTCTCTTCCATTTATCTATATAGATTTGAATCTTGAGAATATAGGTTGTATCACCCAAATCTTTCATAGAGAAAGTTTTGCATAATTAGAGTTTAACCTCTGCCATCATGCTTACGTCATTATCCATCAACAATATGTTATCCACATATAGTATTAGGGACGTGATCACATGATCTTTAACACACTCGTATACACAAGAGTCATTCGAGTTTTTAATGAAGCAAAACGATTTGACTATCTCATTAAATTGGATATTCCAACTCCTCATGGCTTACTTCAATCCATAAATGGACTGATGTTACTTGCATACTTTATGCGGTTCAGAAGAGGATACAAAATAGACAAACTGTTTCATAAACAGGTTTTCCTCAATATAACCATTGAGAAATTTGGTCTTTACAACCATTTGCCAAATCTCATAGTCATAGTATGCTGCTATGGCTAGTATGATCCTAATGAACTTTATCATAGCTACAAGTGAAAAAGTTTCCTCATAATCTATTAGTATACCCTTTCGCGACAAGCCATGTCTTACAAGTCTTAACCTGTCCATCTTTACCAATCTTCCTTTTAAAGATCCATTTATTGTCAATAGAAAATATTCCCTTTGGTAGATCAACAAGTGTCCAGACTTGGTTTATATTCAAGGAATCCATTTTGAATTTCATTGCTTCTAGCCATCTTCTTGAATTTTTATCCAAGATTGTCTCTTCATAAGTTCTTGGATCATCTCCATGATCCGTTGCTCCCACTAAGTAAGATTCAAAATCCTGTTCATTGAGAAATCCATATCTCTTTGAAAGTCTTAAAACCCTAGAAGATTTACAAGTTGGAATTGGATTAACTGGAACAGAAATCTGCTAACTAGACTTTTCAGTATCAGCATAGTTAGATCGAGACTCAAAAGACTCTTCTTTTAACTTGATTTCTTTACCCGCACCTCTTTCTTCAAGAAATTCTTTCTTTAAAAAGTGTGCGTTCCTACTAATCAAAATTCTTTGATCAGATGGAAAGTAGAATTGATATTTTAAACTATTTTTAGGATATCCAATGAACAGACTCATCTTTTATTTGGAATCAAGTTTGCCAGATTTGACCAACTTGACATATGCAGGACAACTCTAAATTCTCATATAATTGAGACTGGTTTCTTACTACTTCATATCTCATATAGGGTCTTTTGGACTAATTTAAAAGAAATTTTATTGATGGATGTGCATAATGGTCTATAAAGCATGTCCCCACAAATACATTGGTAAGTCAGTAAAACTAATCATTAATCACACTATATCTAATAGGGTACGATTCCTTCTCTCCAATACACTATTAAACTGAGGTGTATAAGGAGAAGGCATCTGCGAGATAATTCCATTATCTTTTAATAATTCTTAAAACTCAGTACTCAAGCACTCATCTCTACGATTTGATTATAAAACCTTAATACTTTTTCTTGTTTGGTTTTTCACTTTATTTTTAAAATCTTTGAACTTTTCAAATGATTCAGATTTGTATTTCATTAAATGCACATACCCATACCGTGACATATCATCAATAAAGGTAATGAAGTACTCAAAATCTCCTCTAGCCAATATACCAAATGGTCCACATACATCTGTATATACAAGGTCTAACAGTTCCTTTGACCTCTCGCCTTTATTTTTAAAAGTCGATTTGGTTATTTTTTCTCAAAAACATGACTCACACGTCGGAATAGGTTCAGAACCCAATGAGATCAATATCTCATTAACTCCGAGCTGAGTAAGCCTCCTATCCCCGATTTAGCCTAATCTGTGATGCCACAAATATTTAGGATCTGTTCCAATTTTAATTCTTTTATTAATAATGAAAGAAATTGAATAACTATTACTCAACTAAAAGAAATACAAATCATATATATTAATTACTTTGCCAATACATACATTTATAAAATGTAATAAACATTCATTTCAATTAAACTGTACATAATAACCATTATTACAAAGTACAGATACATAAATAATATTTCATAGAATAGAAGCAAAATATAAAACTCTTTCTAACTTCAAAATGTGTCCTAACGGGAGTCTCAACTCGCATGTTCCAATGGCTTCAGCAATAACTATTGCTCCATTAGCCATCTTTAAAACAATCTCATCACCTGAAAGAGCATAACTATTCTACATCAACTGCAAAGACATACAGAAGTAAGATGTAATAGCAAAATCAGTAATTCATGAATGAATATCAGAATTAACACTTAATTCTTACATCTTACACTCCTTGAAATAAGCCTTAAATATTTTGTTAGATTTTAGAAATTTTATGGATAATCGAATTCTCATTTACAATTAATTAACCTCACATAATAGAAATTTTGGTTAATTAAATTCAATGAGTAAAGAATTTTTCTTTTCTGTATCAAATATATGTATCGATTCATTTTCTTTGCCTTAGTTTCAAACACCTCACATAATAGAAATCTTGGTGTCTTATACCAGTCATATTCAAACCACTGTACTTACCCAAATAATATTCTCATCCCAATCTCACATAATAAAATCTTAGTCGAGATTAGAATATCACTAAGAACCAAATAACCTAATTCAATTATACAAACCCCGTACCCCTCACATAATAGAAATCTTGGAGTAAAAAATTTATGTAAAAGAATTATTAGTTATCTTGATAATTTTTAAGAAGTTTAATATAGCACTCATATTATTCACATCTTATGTGAATATTCTCTTGTTTTAGACTGTTTTTACAAAACTATCATTTAGGGCCAAGCACTAATACCCACAATCATTCATCTCATGAACAATTACTACTTTTTATACATACATGTATGTTTGTATATCATATATACATATGCATAACAAGTATTATCATAGTATTTTACCTTTAATATCATTTTTTATATTTACTTGTCATACAAATAAAATATGCTTGATTAATTTGCATTACTTATCAGACGAGCATACAAATTATCATTTCGAGCAATTTTACTATTCACATGAACAATAAACTATGTGAATAATAATACTATTTACGTGTTCAGTGGAAATTATTTGTCGAACAAAGAATTTCAATATTTATGCTATTTGAATTATCTATCGCACGAATAATCATTTTAATGATTGAAAATTAATTTATTAAAAATAATTTTGATAAATTGTTAAACAATTAATCGAATGGTTCAACAATTTGGATTTTTCAACCAATAATTGATCGAATTGCTTTGTTTAGTCTGGATTACTTGTCATACTAGTAATCTCATTGCTTATATCAATTGTTTAATTTGTCTAACAAATCAAAAAAAAACCTAATTTAGGCTAACTAGGGTTTTTAATCTTAATAATATCTCTAATATTTCCTAAAACATTAAAATTAAACTTTGACAATTGTTAATAAAAGAATTATCACATAATAATATAAATTAACCTAGGATTAATCGCATTAACCATAGGCCAATTATATCATGCCAAATAGAATTAATATACAAAAATGTTGTTATTGAAAATATAATATGCAAATTAAAAACATAATCAGATATTTATTAGTCTAAAGTCAAACTATAGACCAATGAAAATTTACCAAAACAACATTAACATATTAATGCATAATCATGATATAGATATATATTAGTCCAAAGTCAAACCATAGGCCAATGAAAATTTTTCAAAACAACATTAATGCATAATCATGACATTATCCATCCATAATTAAATATTAAAGATTATATGTATTAATGATAATATCATGCATCACATGCCCCATATATATACATCGTAATACATACATCCTACAATATACATATATATATTATCACATAATATACATACATATATCATACACTAATTAATCAAATTAATTAGTTATTTATTTATGGATTTAAGCATTGATTAATCATACTAATATGCTCATTAGCCTAATTAATAATTCATCGAATGAATTATTCAATAACAAGCAACCAAATAAAATCTATTATCATATAATTAACATTCATTAATGATCAAAACATAGCAATTAAGTGTATCAAAACACAACAATTAACACTTAATTACTATGTTTTCTTAACAGTTATACATAGTTAACAATTAGCCATGCATTAATTAACAAAAACATAAACTTTTATGCTTAAGAACAATATGATTGATGTTATAAGGGTTCATACAAGATCAATATCATGTCATCTCATGAAACACACATCATATATGCCATCATGTTAATAAAAGCAACATTTGTTTTCAATATAATCAAGATGGTTGTATGCTTCTAACTTGTTCCTTTCAATTTCATCATATGAAATCACACATTTGTGGTTCCATAATCATCATATGACTTCATTGACATATTAAGATGATGAACTATTCGTCATCTTCTTTCTTAAAACCATAAGAGTTTTCATAAACTCTAAATTCTCCAATTTATACCCAAACTTCAATCTTGCAAACTCAACCATTCCAACAACAAATCTAGCATATAATCAACATCATGACATGTTCTGATATCATTTGTTAGTGTTGATTAGATGAAATCAAACAAGTTATGGTTTATGGCATTAAATCATGCATATAAAGTAGAAAACTCTGACGGGGTGTTCCTTGAAAGGGAAAGGCGTCTTAATCTAAAGATCACATTCGTGCCCCCAATGGAGTCTACTACCGACCCCTCTACTGAGGCCTCTACTGCAAATGCCCCCGTGGAAGTCTCTTCCGTAGAGGAAATAGAGGCTCTTCCTACTGACCTGACGATTTCTCCAACCGACCCGGCGACTCCTTTAGTACATGCAACTCCTCTTGTTGACCCCCCAGCCAATCACATTGTAGAAATTTAGTTTTAGTTTTAATTTTTTTTTATGTATTACTTTAGTTAATGAAATTTCCTTTCAAAACTTCTAACGTTCTCTTTCCTCTGAATGCTCCATTTTCTTTCATAGATTAATTTCGCGCAATCCTTACTTACCTTACGAACTTGGATCATCTGTTTACATTAACTTCGCATAACAATATCCTAAACTGTTCATTCTTTACGTATTAATAGCTTCTTTCACTTAAAGTCTGCTTGCATCCCAGACTTTGTTGACACGTTTTGCGTTAGTTGCTTGATAACTTCTTTGATCAATCATTTCCTAAACCAGGCCCAGCAGTCTATTTGGGCCAGAAATTATATCGTTCAGGAGCGAATAACAAGCTAACTAACGTTTGGAAACCATGTTACCCATTTTTGGGCTTCGGGAAAAATAAAAAGCTGACGTCTGGGAACTGTGTCACCCGTGTTCGGGCTTCGGGAAGAGATTACCCCCAGACATTTGATAAAATCATTCGAGCACCTCTTTTGCTTATGATCTCCAAGACCGTGCTCAGGACTTGTTTGAGCTGAGGATAATATTACCTCGGGGAAAATAGAAAGCTGACGTCTAAGAACTGTGTCACCCGTGTCCTGACTTCTGGAGGAGATTACCCCAAGACATTTGATAAGACTATTCGAGAACCTATTTTGCTCATGCTCTCCGAGACCGTGCTTAGAGCTTATTTGAGTTGAGAATAATATTACTTTGGAAAAAATAGAAAGTGACGTCTGGGAATTGTGTCACCTATGTTCGGGCTTTGGGAGGAGATTACCCCAAGATGTTTGTTAAGATCATTCGAGAACCTCTTTTGTTCATGCTCTTTGAGACCGTGCTCAGGGCTTGTTTGAATTAAAGATAATATTATCTCATAGAAAATAGAAAACTAACGTCTGGGAACCGTGTCAACCATGTCTGGGCTTCGGGAAGAGATTACCCCGAGACGTTTAATAATCATGAGCTTTTGCTTTATTTGTTGGCTGACTTTAGAAGTAAAAAATAAAATAAAAAATTTATTAACTTATAAGGGAATTTACTACAAAAATTTATAATACTTCTAAGGGTAATACAACTTCAAGTATTTGGCATTCCAAGGCTTTCGGACTCGATTTCCGTTGGGGGATTCCTACTTATAAACTCCAGGTCTGAGAACTAGAGTGACTTTGTAAGGCTCTTCCCAGTTTGCACCTATAACGCCTTCTTCTGGAACCTTGGTGTTTAGGGTTACTTGTCTTATGACCCAATCTTTTAGGTGAAAGGAACGATGCCGAACCTTCTGGATGTAATATCTCGCTACCCTTTATTAGTAAGTTGTGACCTTTATCACGACCATTTCCCTCTTTTCTTCCAACAGATCTAATTCTAAACGTAGGCCCTTGTCATTAAACTTCTCACCATAATTGTTAACCCGAAAAGTTAGTATGTTTAATTCTATCGGAATCATCGCCTCCCATCCGAAAGCCAAGCTGTAGGGAGTTTCTCCTGTGGCGACCTTGGGTGTGACTCAGTACACCTAAAAAACCTCAGGAAGTTTGTCAATCCACGCACCTTTGTGCTCCTTGAGGCTTTTTTTAGAGCCTTTTTGATGACCTTATTGGCTGCTTCTTACAGTATGGCTTTTAAATTACAAAATCTTAGCAGAATTCCTTGAAGTTTGCGTTGTCAAACTGCATTCCATTATCTGTGATCAACAGTTGAGGTATTTCAAACCTGTAGATGATGTTGTGCTTGACAAACGTCGTGACCCTTTTTTCTGTGATAGCCATCAAGGGTTTGGCTTCCACCCACTTTGTGACGTAATCGATAGCCACCACAGCATACTTAGTGTTGGCACGAGTTTGCGGTAAAGGTCCAATAAAATCGAGCCCCTACTGGGAAAATGGTCAAGGACTAGCCAGAGAAGTCAACTTCTTTGGAAGTTGTCTAAGAATGCAGTCGTGCACCTGACACTCATGACACGTTTTAGCTAGCTGCGCTACATCCCGAGAAAATGTTAGCTAGTAATACCATTACCTCAATATTCTATGGATCATAGCTCGAGCTCCTGTATATCCACTACATATCCCTCGATGGATTTCATCTAAGGTCCGAATAGCTTTCTTAGGTCTCAGGCATTTTAGGTATGGAATACTATTTCCCTACTTGTATAACTTTCCATCAATTATGGTATATCTTACCGACCTGTTTTTAACCTTTCTCACCTGCTCTTTATCCTCCAGAAGCTTGTCGTTTTGAATATAAGACCTTATCTCATCAACCCAACAATGATGCGGATCTAATTGAGATACATAACACTGTGGTCTTTATCTTCTGTCTTTCTCTGTTCCAATACTTCTATCGATACCGAGGCGGGAATATTTTCTTTAAAAGTAGATACCAGTTTTGCTAGCATGTCTGCCTTTGAATTTTTGGCTCTCGGAATCTATTTGATTCAGACAGTCTTTAACGTGCTCAGTACTTGCTTGGCTTTTTCCAAGTATGCCTGCATATTACCTTCGCAAGCTTGGAACTGGCCGTCTAGTTGGCTGGCCACTAATTGAAAATCATAGTGGATGTCGAGACCTGTGATTCCTTGAGTCATAGCCAACTTGAGCCCTAAAATTAACACTTCATACTCTGCCTCGTTATTGGTAACCTTAAAATCAAACTTTAAGGAATACATCACCTCAATCCTTTCTGGACTTACAAGGACCACACCAACTCCTCTTCCTTGAGCGTTTGAAGCTCCATCGATGAAGAGGTTCCAAATCACCGTTTCTTTGTTTGGGGTAGTTGGATCTTCTCGGTCGGAATGTTGTTTTGCGATCTAATAGACATGAGGTGTTCCGACATCGATCTTTCGGCAATGAAATCTACTAAAGCCTGACTCTTAATCGCTTTCCTAGGCTTGTAGAAGATGTCATACTCGCTAAGTTTAATAGACCACTTGATCAATCAACCTGAGAGGTCTGGCCGATGCAGGATTTGTCTTAGCGGCTGGTTTATTAGCACCACAAACTAATGAGCTTGGAAGTAGGGTCTAAGCTTCCTTATAGCCACCACCAATGCCAATGCTAGCTTCTCTGACGGCGAGTATCTTGTCTCGGTGTCTAGTAGTACCTTGCTAATGTAATAGATGGGACAAACTTTCTCATAATCTTCCTTCACTAAGATTGATCTTACCTAATGGTCGCTTAACACGAGGTACAGGTAAAAAGTTTCTCCGATCTCAAGTCTTGTCAAGTGAGGTGAGGATGCAAGATACTGCTTCAACTCCTAAAAGTTATGCTCGTATTCCTCTGTCCATTCAATCTTCTTCCCTTTTTTTATAATCTGAAAGAAAAATGAAGCATCTATCGGTAGCTTTGGATACGAACCTATTAAGTGTTATTAGTCGCCTTGTCAAACTTTGGAGCTTTTTGAGGTTGAACGGGGACTTCAAATCCAATATGACCTTGATCTTCTATGGATTAGCTTCTATACCACGTTCACTAACCATATATCCAAGGAACTTCCCAGCCTGAACTCCAAATGCATATTTCTCAATATTCATCTTCATTTTGTACTTGCTTAAGTAGGAGAAGGTTTCTTTTATGTGCTTAGGGTGGTCTCGGGCCTTCTAAGATTTAGTAATCATGTCATCCACATAGACCTCTATAGTTTCACCTATCAGTGATTTGAAGACCCTGTTGACTAACTTTTGGAAGGTAGCCCCAGCATTTTTCAATCCAAATAACATTACTATATAGTAGTATAATCCCTGATTGGTAATAAATGTCATTTTCTCCTGGTCTGATACGTGCATTTTGATCTAATTATATCCCGATAACTCATCCATAAAGCTTAATAATTCATGACCAACTGTCGAGTCCATTGACTGATCAATTCTAGGGAACAGGAAACTATCTTTGGGATTGGCTTTATTCAGGTTTATGAAGTCTACATTTACCATTGGCCTTTTTAATCATTACCACATTTGATACCCATTCTGAGTAATGCACTTCCTTAATGAATTTTACTTTCATCAACTTGTCGACTTCAGCGTGTACTGCTTCTCTCCTTTCTTCATTGAATGGTCTCCTTTTTTGCTTTACCAATTTATGTTGGGGATCGATAGCGAGTCAATGAGAGATTACTCGAGGGTCAATACTTAGCATGTCTTCATAAGACCAGGCGAACACATCTATGTATTTCTTCAAGATGTCCTTGAGTTCGAACTTCAGTTCTTCTGGGAGTTGGGCACCGATTTTAATCATTCTCTGATGTGACTCTTTATCCAAGATGATGGATTCGAGTTCTCTCATTGGCTTTAGGGCCGACGATTTGTCATCTTGCTCCATCCTCTTCGCAATCAGCTTATCTCGCGAGTTATCTTTATTGGCTTTTAGAACTTCTCTCCATAGGCGTTTCGATAAGTAGTATGAGCCTTTGGAAGACACCGCAAAACATGACATAGCTTCCTTTTGGTTTCCCTTGACAATTTTGATCCCCTCTCCTGCTCGGAATTTCAACTTCAGATAATGAATACTCTCTACTGCCTTTGTGGTTCTAAGAAAATGTCCCCCGAGAATCAAGGTGTAAGATATTTTGAGGTCGACCACTTAGAAGTCCACCATTGTAGTCTTCTGGTAAAACTGTTCTCTCATAATGATAGGTAGCTGCACTATTCCTAAAGGGTAAATGCACGATTCCCCAAATTCATGGAGGGCGGTTTCGGCAGGTCGAAGCCTCAAATCTTTTGTTCCTAAAGAATCTAGAGTTTCCTTGAAGATAATATCAGCTTAACTTCCCTTGTCTACCAAGATTCGGCTAACCTGAGACGTTCCCACCATCAAGGTTACTACTAAGGCATCGTCATGTAGGTAATGCACTCTCACTTTGTCTTCATCTGTGAACATAATAGGTACCAAGGCTAGTTTTTGTTTCTTCTCGACTCGAACAATCATGATATGGATATTCGATGAGGTGTTAGATAAAGAGTATTTGGAGTAACTTTTTCTAGATCTGTTTGAATTCCCTTCCAATGTTGCTCCACCTGAGATCACCATAGTCCTTTCTTCTCGCCTTAGTCCACACTTAATTTCTTGATCCGAGACTTTAGCTCCATCCCCCTCTCCAGCTATCAAGTCTTGCAGGTAATTATTCCGGATTAGTATTTTCACCTAACTTTTGAGGTTAAAACATTCATCCGTCAAATATCCAACGCTCTGATGGAACTCGCAAAACTTATTCTTGGCCTCTCCTACTGGTTTGGCCCTCAATGGGCGAGGCTCCACCAGTATAGTTCCTCGTCTTGTGATCTCCTTCCAAACTTATGAGAGTGGGGCTTTTAAAGGACTGAAAGCTTAATCTCCTTAAACATGAGCTACTCCCCTTGTGTCATCTCTCCCAGGTGAATGGTACCCTTTCGAACGAAAATTCTCTCTTCCTCCGGCTGTCTCCTTCCGACCCTGACCTTTTCTACTTTTTCTATTAAAATCACGAAAACTTCTCCTGTCATCGCGTTTTCTTCTTGGATTGATCCTGGGATTCCTAGCCCCTTCGAGAGATCGTGGTTTGAAAAATTTTTCTTCTCTCATCTTGAGAGCAATTTGATCTTCAATCTCGGTCTTATTCAACAACTTTCTTCTAGTTATTTCATAAGAGGTAACACAGAACTTCCTCACAGCATACCATCCTCGGTCTACTCACAGACCTTTCCTGAGACCTTCCAGCGCTAAAGAGTGATGATAAGCCCCCAACTTCATCACTTTATCATGATATCTTTTGACGAAGCTCCTGAGGCTTTCACTCTCTCCTTGTTTCATGAGTAGCAATGAACTCGGAGTCTTGAGGTTGATGGTAGAGTTTCTGAACTCATTGACAAAGACTCCGTACAACTGTTCAAAGCTGTTGATGCTACTGAGTGTTAGACTGGTGAACCATTTTCTCGCTTGTCTCTCCAGAGTTAGCGGAAACAAGTGACACATTTGGGATTCATCTAACCCTTGGATTAGCATCATTTCTCTAAATAGATCTATGTGCAGCGATGGGTCAGTTTTGCTTGTGAAAGGGTTGATTTTAGGCATCTTAAATTTTCAAGAAAGAACGAGGTTCAGTATTTTCGCGAAAAATGAGATTTTGAGTGAAAACCCATCTTTAGCGAAGCATCGCCCCCCCTTGGCCTCTCCCTCTTCTTCTAGTCTTCCAACTCCTCGACCAATTTTTCAACACGAACCTCTAAGTTCTCAACTCGATCACTGTCTTCCCTAGATCTCCTCTTTCGGGACGGGCTCCATACAAAGCCTTTCCTTTACCGTTTTTGATCTAGAAACACTCTCATATCCTCTTGGCCGAGACTATAACCCGATCTTCTTTTAAGAACTATTGTCAAATTGTCAGGCAAATATTTAAACATCTATGGCGGCTCATTATGGAGCCTATCGGCATCATTATCGCCTTGAGGTTCTTTGAAGGGATATCTAGAAATCTTCCATTTTTTCTTCTTTGCGGTAATGTATTTTTTTCCTAGTAGTGTTTTAGAGATGTTCTGTCAGACAATTTATGTGTGTTGCATCCGGCACACTGCTCTCAACAATTTCGAATGGTTTGGGCATCTTTAACACTGAGGAACCAACTTGAAACATCTTTCTTATTCGTGCTACTTCCTCAACCAAGGCTTGAATCTGCCTATCCTTTTTTCACGTGTTGCTTTTCATTCTTCGCCAACCTTTTGATCAACTATGTTGTTTTCGCCATCTCCAGAAGAGGGGGGAGGTGGTGCAGCGACAAAGCTTCTGAATCACGGTTTGCGTTCTCCAGTAGCGGCGACTGATCACCAATATCCTGATTAACAACTGTATGGCCATCCACAACATTGTCATGAGGATTCCCCTTCACCATAGCTCTGTTTCTTGTCACATACGTTCGCGAAGTTGCCATGTTTTCTTTCTTATGGTTGTTTCTGACCTTTTGTTTAGATCCTCCCCACAGTCGGGGTTAAATGTTGATGCAGCAAAAATCTTTCTTTGGACTCTGTGTGCCAGCAATGATCTTCTTCCTCTTTTCTTGTTCGCTAGCTTCTACCTACACTCACAATTAAAGGTTATAGGGGTAAAAAGCTGGTTGTCTGGAGAAAACCCTTCGATACTTAAGTTAGGGTTTTACTTGTAAATATTTTCTTTTGAGAAAGAGAAAGCTAAAAAAGAAATGTAGTATTTCTAGCCAAAGTTTCAGTAGTTGTACTTGGTTATAGCTAATCTCATTTTATAGATGTTTTTATATATTTAATATGACAGGATACTATAAAATCTGGTACCCAGAATCCCACTGTGTGAGAATCACGGAGATTCCATAGGTTAAGCATCAGCTTTTGGATTTGCTGGTATTTTATCCTTAGGATTCTTATTATGTAAGAAGATTAATTTGGTAAGAATCCTTATTACAGAATAATCTGGGAGAATTTAGGAAAGAAACGAATCATTCACAGATACGTAACTGTAGTGAGGCATCGAAAGTCTTTATTTGAGATCCCTTTATCATCTGAGATGAGTTCAGGTGTTGCATTTCTTTATAAATTGTGGTTGAGACCTTTATAAGCTATGACCGATACCTTTATAAACTGTGGCTAAGACCTATATAAACTTAGCCAAGATCCTTGTAAGCTGTGGCCGAGACCTTAACAAGATGTAGTTGAGACCTTTATGGTGCGTCCTTGGGATAAGACTTGATCCGAATTTCTTAGTGATTCCAAGAAGTCTCGGCTCATATCTCTCCTGAAGTCCTTGTCATATCCTTTATTATTATGCCGATCCGAGACCTCTTTTTTCTTTTATCAGACAAGACTCAGGCTTCTTATCACTTGAATAATGTTTTTTGGGTAGCAGTTAGTTTTGGAATACCATCTATCTCTTCTAATAGGGTTATTTTAGACTTTTATTCTTTTTAACCTTATGAAAATTGAACTATACTAACAATATATTTATTATTTTTCTGTGAATAACTTAATTGGTTAGACCAATCGCAATGAATAGACGTGTAAATCGTGCTAATTTAATAATAATAAAAAAAAACTTATTTATGTTGCGTGTAGAACTAGTACAAGTGCAAATTCCCCCCAAAAGAATTATATGATCATTCGTATTTTCTATTACACTCTGTGTTGTGTCTGACTTTTAAAAAGACAATCCAACACTACTACATACTAGTATATTATTACTATGCATGATATCATCTATGTTAGACTTTGAAATTTTGATTAATTATTTATGTACTTTCTTACTAATTTGTGTAACTTATCGTGTTTGAAATGTGAATGCCGTTTAAGTTTACAGATTTAAATAATATGTTGATACAATACTATTTGTGTCGGACCATATTATACTCGTGTGAGTTACATTAATCTCAAGTCAAAGACAAGTTAAAGAATAATATCACTTTTATTGTACACTTATCAAATAATAATATTATTAATACAAAATTTTAAATTATAAAAGAAATATTATTATATTAGGAGATAAGAATTTTGTTATATGATATGTTCTTATAGTATTATTGTAAATTAGATTCCATCATTATGGAAGAAGCCTTGTCAATCTATAACGAGTGGTGAGAAGAATAAAATCCTTGGTGATTGCCTGACTTGGACTCCATCCATACCAATGCCATACAAGTTTGAAATTTGAAATGTCTGTCGTCTTGTGTCCAAATCTCACTCACATTATAGCTCAATTCAACATATCCCAAACCCAACTCACTTTTATCGAACCTTCACTTTAGGTCTTCTTCTGAGGATCTCATCTCACAAGATATAATAACACTAGCAATCATACAATTATTCCTTAAGTGAATGGTTTATTATCAGTTCCTATATATGTCAAACTCTATTGGATGCTATCTGAGTTTGGATATTAACAATCTCTAAGGCTTTATATATAGAGAGTTGATTTTTAACAGAAAGGACTAAACACAAACCTAAAACAAGGAAATTGATTTGAATTTTGTAATAGTACATAACACCATATTAGAATGAAGAAACCTTAAATGAAGATTGTTATGTTTGATGAAAGAAAATTTTCAATAAGCTAACATTCAAATCTTGAGAATCAAGTTATTGCAGCAGGATTCTCAAGAAGAGAATCCAGAATTATTATAGAAAGATAACAACCTTGTACTGACTTACTACTCCCATTGAAAGGGAATTGTTTGAGGGGTATCATTGGTAGCGGACTCATCTGAACCCAAGTGAAACATTGCCGGGCAGTGAACATTAGCTTCACAACCACTGGATACCAGAACAGATTCTATGGGCTCTATGCTGTGATTATGCAGGTTTGTGCCCAAGGACTGCATCAAGGACAATGAACTAGGCTGCATCATGTGGCTTAAACTAATCTCAGATGTCTGATTAGATGGAGATGACAGAAGAGAGAGAGCACAATCCGAGTCTCGAGTGGTTGACCTGTCACGGAACATATTGTGGCTACCCCCACTTCTATCTAACAAAGCAGCAGTCCTAAGAAGCGGCAGGCTGACAGTGACAGAAGCTTTGGGAGATGTTTGACTGTTAAGAATGGGGTTGTTACTTTGCAAGAAAGTGAATGCCTTCCCTTCTTTGTAGCTGCTAGGAGAGGATCCAAGGAATAGGTTTTGTTTGTCAGGCAAGTTTAGATGTTGATGCTGGTTATAGTGCCTAGCATCAGCTTCAGTATTGACAACTCCAGCCCAGGTGGGGTTCACCACAGTTGCAGACGGATACATATGTGAACTAGAGAATGGTAATAATTGGCTACCTGAAAAATAAAATAAAATAGAATTACAAACACCTTTAATCTGGAAGAAACAATATAGGATTATGATTGATTAGGTTTGTTATCAAGTCTATTCTCCACAAAATATCAGAACAAATATGTTAACTGGAGGTCCTATTAAGTGATGTTTATAAAATCAGTCAGTCGTAATCAGCTCAGGATTTAAACTAATTAACTACAAGAGTGTGTTTGAAGCCAAATCTAAAGAAAAAACTTCATATCAAAATATATAAATCCTAAACATCAAGAATATTTCAGTTTGAAGCAATTTCTAAATGAAGCAGCATTGTCATTTAAGGGAACACCATGGAGATTGATAGAGAAGTAGCCAAGTTGAGTGACAGACCAACTCCATGTATTTATATAATCAAAAATAATTTCCAAGGAATAGACAAGGAGAATGCATGCATTGGATGAGGATGCACGAGACCACTCAGAATTACTTTGGTGGCCAATGGATCCTTTCTGTAATGATCCACAAGCAAATTGAAGCACTCACCTGAATAGTTCTTCATTTCTAAAGAGCTTTTGAGGAATCATTATTACTCAAATTGGTCAATGTTTGTTTAAGTGCACATTCCACCTTCAGAGCTGAAACAGCGTCTACTCAAATATTGCAGCTTACCTTGATAATTGGACAAAAACCCTCCCGAACATGACAGGGGATCCGGCTGAAGTTTCCTTCGTCTTCTGTTGTGCCCATCAAGACGTTTCCTACAGCTTCTCTTTCCTTCATCAAATTCCTCCAGGCTATGAAATCTATGAAAAAAGTAATGAATTGATGAGCAATTCTTGGATTGATGGGAATAAAATAGTTAACAATTGGAGCCAAGCCATTATGTTTGTATCAAATGAACAAATCTCATAAACAATTAAAAGACTAGATTGCTTTGACATCGTCATAGAATTCCTGAAGAACTTAAGTTTCCACTATCTCAATTTTTTTTCCCTATTCTGCTACTTCTCACTTTACTTTTAACTCTCATTGTTGCTGCCTTTTCTTAGAAAAGTAAAAGAACTAGCACATTAATAAATATAAAGCCCCTAAAGAGTTCTAAATTTCTAAAACTCAATTTCATTAGCAGTAACTAGTTGTTTTTCAGAGACTAAACTTTCAGCACACAACAGTGACCACTATTGCCAGAATCCTTATGTTTCCGAATCCATATAAAATATTTTGTTCTGTATGCCACAGTAAGAATTGGGCTCAGAGCTACACCCTTTTGTTGGTCTTTGCATAACATCAGAGTTCTCACTAACCCAATTATTACTGTAGCATAAGTTGCCTCTGCCAGGATTTTCCAGCCTAAAATTATGGCCATTGGTCAAAATGCTGCTCAGAAACAGTAATTTCACGGATTTTCATGGCAGCAGAATTTGGGAAAGAGAGAGTTCAAACTCGTGTATCAACTATAATTCTTAATAATCAACAAGAGAGATAACTAAACATGGTAATACATAATGAACTACATATCACATTCACAACCACTAAAGCACCACACATTTCCAATGCAAAATTCAAGTAATTTAGAACGCAATACAATAAAATTATACCTGCTGCATTGTTGACAGAACCGCTGCTTCTGGCTGCCAATCATAACCTGTGGCGTCTTGGAGTGGAGCTCACACACTTTATGGCGCCTATGGTAGTCCCTGCAATTACTAAGATCGGCGTTGCATCCATCAACTAGACAAGACGCAGTGTGGCTTCCATTGCTAGCTGCTCTGGTCCTCTTTGAAGATCCTGAAGGCGAGGACTTCATTTTTGAGATTCCAGGCTTCTTCCACTTATTGAATGAATTATCAGCAGAATTATTAACTTGACCAAGCTTCAAATCAACTGAGAAATCCCCTTTTGTACTGGTTCCTCCAAAGCTACTGGACCCATCTACTGCATCTACGTTGGGAGTAGATTCATGCTCAAATTCAGTAAAATCCCAAGTAGTTTTCGAGTTCCAGTCCATAAATTCTATCAATTCAAGAGTTAGATTTTTTCTTTACTTCCTCAACACCTCATCAGATATTGTCCAATCATACTTCTCTCTCACCGTTTCTACCATCACCAAATTAAAATCTATATTACAATCACATGAAAACAAATAGAAACAGTTAAGAACAGGAAAGTTTGTACCCAAAAATTTAAAAAAAAAAAAAATGACACTTTATCATAAAGTCATATGAATCAAACTAGACTACAGTAATCCCCAGTCCACATAAATTTGTAGTGGTAGTTCAAAACCGCAAAATATCACATAAACAATAATAGTAAGAACAATTACTCAGGCAATAAACAATCATAAATTGACAAAGGTAGAAATACAAAAGTATGCATCTTGGATTCACAATGCAATTTTTTCCCTTATCCAAGAGAGATTGGATTAACAAAAACAAAAGTAGCAAACCCATATCAGAAAGTCATTCTTTTTTTTTCGTATTCAATTATAAACAACTTAACAATATAGCTGCAGAGTTCCAAAAAGATTGGAAGCTAAAAAATAAGAAGCGTACTAACAAGAAATAAAGAAATAATAAATAAAGAAACAGAAGCAAGATGTGAGAGAGTACTTACAGACAGGTTCAGCATGAGGAGATTTGTTGCTCTTTCCAGCCATTTATTCACTGACAAGGATTCCATTGCAAGGCACTAAAAGTGGCTAAGTCAAGATAAAAATGAAATTAAAATAAAAATAATAATGATTTAATAAATGAATAAAAACTCGATGAAATATTACTTCCTATGCCCATTCGTAGAATGCCAACAAGGGCTATAGTACAGAAAGAGATGGCCAAGTGTAGAGAGAGAAGAGAGAAGAGTTTAGTGAGAGAGAGAGAGAGAGAGAGAAGAAGAAGAAGAGGTGAGCAGCAGAGCTTAGGTGCTTTAACGAAGGGAGTCAAAAAGAGCTAAATTTTGTTTTTTTTTTTTTTTTTTTTTTCTTTAAAGTAGAACTTCATTATTTTACTGTTTTATATTATCATTTTTTTTTCCATATTTAGGGTTTGTTTGAAATCAATATGCGGAGAAAAGGAGGATTATAGGGACAGGCTGTTTGCTCCTTTCAACTTTCATAAGCTAAAGTAAAAAAAAAAAAAGTACAAGGATGGATGCTTATGACAAAGCATGTAGCATTGTGTTTCACATTTCATGGCATGTCTTTCTTTTAGGTTTCTTATGTTTCTAAAATCATATCCCACTCTCTTATAACAAAGAGTGATCAACATACCTATACTCTTATTTTCTTTGGCAGCCAATTCTGAATCCTATTCTGTTTCTTTCATCCAAGTGGATACTTAAAATAATTTAATTTTAATTTTACTGAATACTTGATTTAGTTGTCTAACATTAATATTCAACCTTCAATTTATAGCCTTGTCTCTTCTATTTCTTGGGGACCTCCAATGATATTTCTATATATATACATTTATATGTATATATTGCATTCCTAACGTACTTCCAAGGTTAAAGTATATTTGTTTCTAAATTGAAAATTTCATGATCATTCATTGTGTTTGATCTTAAAATAGGTTATTATTCAAAAATCTAAACTCTCAGATTCTAAGTGGTAAATTTAACATAATATCATAAAATTAAATTATAATTCAAACAAAATATTATTATTGAGATATTATACTTAAAAGATTAGTTTAAATGATAATTTTAACAAGTTGTTTTTAGCTACAAATGGGACACGTGAATAAAATATCTTAAAGCATTACAAAATCTTCTTTGTACAAAGATAGATGACTGCAATTTTATTTTATTTTATTTTATTTTTTTTTATGTTTTCTTTGGTGAAACCCGCCTAGATTTTGTTGGTATAGTCATCTATTGTTCCTCCAATACCCTACTATTGGTGAAACCCACCTAGATGTGTTGGTATAGTCATCCATTGTTCCTCCAATACCCTACTATTGATGTCAAAATGTTCAAAATATCATACTTTACACATGTAAAATGAAAAAAAGAAAAAAAGAAAATGCACCATTTCTCCACTTCCCTATCAAACCAATCCCACATAGAAATTATTGCATGAGTCATGCCACTAATGTCTAATCCAAATCTATACAAATCGTTACATTATCTTATATATATTTTTTAGAAAACGATCAACATATATATATTTCAACGAGAACAAATTTAAAGTTTTATGTTACAAATTCTTCGCATCAATTCATTTTATTCTTGAACATGGAAGTGATGAAATGAAAGCATTAAATTACTTACAAAGTGAGGAGTGCGGGGGGGCGCGTGTGATGGGAGGCAAGGTGGGGTTGTGGAAATAATTATGGCAGCGGTTAAGTTTGGACTTTGAAGGGCCCTAGCTAATTTTGAAATTTTGTAACATAAGTGCACAGTTAACAAGGGGGGAGGAATTGAGTAATTAAAGAGGATAAGTAGGGGTAAAATAGTCATGCTTGAGAAAAGAGGACTATGGCTTTTAAATAAGCAAACTACCAACGTCAGTATGTGTGGCAGCTCTAATTGGTATTTGTGAGTGGGACCCACCGAGAAAACTTACTCTCTGTCTCTATTCTGTTTAGCATTAATTTTTCTCTTTCCTTGCATTGCTGGCCCGGCTGGCTTGTTTCTGATTACCACGTGTCTGTCTCCTGACCGTTAAGACTATGTTCAAAAGTTTTGTCCCCACTGTGATGCTAAGCCCTGATCCAAGATATTGTTGTCGGTTGGATGCGTAAAATCGATTTCGTTACGATTGTAAATAAAATCGGAATCAATTATAAATAATTGAATTCTTAAATTTTTAAATTAAAATTTATTTTATTTAATAAAATATTTTTTAAAATTTTGAATTAAAAATAAAATATTTTATTTATTAATTATTTCAATTTTTTTATTTTATAAAAAATTTTTAAATTAAATTAATAAAATAAAATTATAAAAATATTATATATATAACAAAAAATTGAGTGAAAAAAAGAAAAATAAAAGTTATTATAAAGAATTAATATACAATAAATAATTAAAAAATATTATATTATTGTTTGAATTAATATTATATATCACTAAAAAAAAATTTATTTTTTTTATAATAGTATAATTATATATTTAATAATATTATACTATATTTATTTATTTAATATAATTATTAATTGTTTGATAATTTTAAAATAAATATATACACAATATGATTTTATTAAATTATTATATAAATAATATAATAAATTAAGTTAAATAAAATATTATAAATATATTGATTAATTTTTTTTATGCAACTTAACAAATAAAGAGTATTCTTTTTAATAAATTGTGTAACTTTTTATATATAGTTTAATAATTAAAAGTTTGTATTTGAATATGTGATGAAGTTTAATTTTTTTGGTTTGAAAAATATTTTTTTATTTTTAAATTAAACCAGTTATTCGGTTCAGTTCCGGTTTCATAATTTTTAGAACCCAAAGCTACTTTAAAAAAATCAATTCTTAATTTTTTAGAATTGAAACTTACCCTAAAAAAAATCAATTTTGGTTCGGAACTAATTTTTTCTGTTCAGTTTTTGGAGATTCCAAATCAAATCGGGACCGTATACACCTCTATAAAATAATGATAACATGGATATAAATTCTTATAGAAACTCATTTGTATATTTGACTTGATAAAATTATATTATTGTCACGTATCTAATATATTTTATTTTTTAAGACTTTAATAAATAATAATAATATAATATTATCAGTTTGTATGAATGAGTTGTTTTCGTAGTACTATTATATATATATATATATATAAAGATAAAATTAATAAATATATGAAAATCTCATATCGATTTTTATTTTATAATAATCATGTTTTATTATTGGGGTGCAGTGAATTATCCATGCTAAAAACTTTTTGGACAAAATTATACTGACAAATATTTGAAAATTTATAAAAACTTTTATTTCCTTGATACACATCCACTGTTAAAAATATATATTTATATTTAATTTAATGCAATTAAAAATAAAATATTTACAAATAATTAATAAGTATTATTATTAAATGAAAATTTATATTTATTTTATTTAAAATGGTAATTATAGACAACTTGGGGAGTAAGTATGAACAACTAGTATTATGGTAATTGGGTTTGTCAAATTAACTGACATAGTTTTGTTTTGTTCATTAAAATTACAAAAAAATTTATTGAATATAATAAAAAATTAAAATTTTATTATAAAATACAAAATTATTATTGTATTATTTTTTTGGTTAAAAATATTACGAAAGTAATTTATTTATTAATTTTCTTTTGTTTTTTTTTATTTTTAAGTATAAAATTTACTTATTAAATTTTTAAAAATATTTTATTACATATAAATATTAAACGTCCATATTTTTTATTTTTTTACTCTCATTTTTTTAATAAATTGTTAAAAATATTTTGGATATAAAAATAAATAAATAATTAATATTTTTTTTATTTTGTTTTGTTTTCATTAATAAAAATAAATTTTATATTTTGAAAATATTTTTATTAATAAAAATATTCTTTATATGTTCAATATTTTAATAAGTGAATTTTATACTTACAAATGAAAATAAAAATAAAAGAAAAATAAAAAAATAAATTGTTTTAATATTTTTTTAAAAAATAATAGGTGAAAAAATTTATATATTTTTTTAATAAAAATTAATTTATTATTATTATTATCATTATTATTATTATGGTTAGAGAAAGTATATATAAGTTTTTACTGTATTTACTGGTACATGGGGTTGGAGTGGTTGTAATTCAATTGATCACTTAAAGAAGCAGTAAATTCATGTCTGCAGGTAAGCATTGACGTACTTTTGATTATTATTATTTTCAACGAAAGAAAGGACAATCGAATAATGTCATATCAATGTATGTAAAATTGAAGAGTCCCCTCCTCCATATGAAAAATATGATTGAATCAACTAATTAAATTTAAATTTATGTCATTTGATTTGATTATTTATCCCCATATTTTCTTATTAAATTTTTTAAGTGACTTACAATTTTTCATTATTTTTAATTATTAATGGGCCCCTATCAAATAGAATATAAATGAATTTATAAAGGTCAAATAACCTCATAGTGAATAAACTTAATTGTGATGAAATGTCACGCAATTGGGTGAGCGAGAATTTAATCTCCTACATTGTCTTGAGCATGGGTGTTGTGTAGAAGCTAGTCTTTTGGGTCCAATCAAGACTTTCTGTTAACTGCAATATTGTTCACCGGCAATAGCTTCTTTTGTATTTAAAGGCTTAAAAGGGAATATTGCAAATTGTTGAAGAAGCCTTAAAGGAAAAAGGAATATTGCAGATTGTTGAAGAAGCAAAAACACAACCTTTGTTCTCAGCAGCCGAATTACTTGTTCCAATATCTTTGATAGGATAACAATAATGGTTTCCTAACATTTTTTAATTTAAACCGAAATGGACCATTGTAGTACATTTGGAAGAATTCTCTCCTCTTGCTGGTGGGTCAGAAAATATTAATGGGCCACAGCAGTCAAGCCAAGGCCCAAAACGTCCACGTTGTTGTACAAACTTGAAACTTGGCACTTTCCCAAGTATTGTTCATTGTTGAGTGTTGAGTTCAACTGCGTAATTCTGAATTTGAACAAGGTAGTAGCAATTTAATCACTTTCTAGGGTTTTGTTTGTAAGCACACAAATATAAGAGTATTATTTTGTTTCTTTAAGCTGAATAATAGGTTAAATTTAGCAATGGACGGAGAAGAATTGACAGAGCAGGAAACCGCACTCTATGATCGCCAAATTAGGGTTTGGGGGGCTGATGCTCAACGAAGGTACTTTTTATTTTATTTAACAACTGTGGTTATCAGTTATTTACTTTTTGCGAACTTGGTTAAATTTGTCTTAACTAATTCAATTAATTTTCCTTAATTTGGTTGAAATAGATTGAGCAAGTCGCATATTTTAGTCTGTGGAATGAAAGGGACTGTCGCCGAGGTAAATTTCGAAATTAATTGGTTGGTTCTATGATATTAGCATGCTTCCCTTTGAATAATAACTTAATTACTCTTTACTGTAAGAGTGATTATTATGCTCTGTTTTTGTGTTAATTAGTTTAAGTAGTTGTTATTGTCAGTAGTTTTGCAAGAATATAGTATTGGCTGGAGTTGGTAGTTTGACATTAATGGATGACCGGGTGGTGACTGAAGAGGCATTTTCTGCAAACTTTTTGATACCGCCTGATGAGAAAGTGTATGGTGGGAAAACAATTGCTGAGGTTTGTTGCGATTCCTTGAAAGAATTTAATCCGATGGTTCGTGTCTCAGTTCAAAAAGGTTTGGTCCTTTTGTTATATATTAGTTATTATTTTTATGGTTATTGCTAGGTAGTATTATATTTGAGTTTGATAAACTTCAAGCTCGTAATATTTTCTTAATTGGTATGCTGTGTGACAATTGTTGGTGGAACAAATTAGAAGCATTTAGTAAAATTTTTACTTTTGGTTCTATAGGTGATTTGTCAAGCTTTGGGAGTGAATGCTATGATAAGTTTGATGTCGTTGTTGTCAGTTGCTGCTCCTACACAACAAAAGTACTTTACAAAATCTTCAATCTCTTTGATAGATGATTGTTGCTTGGAAATATTACCCTTTATAATATATTCTTATCAGATTGTTGATGCCTTTGATTTGTACTGTAATTTTATTATGCTTTGTTGCTTTATGTAAAGAAATTGATCAACGAGAAATGCCGAAAGTTGTCAAAACGTGTAGCTTTTTATACAGTTGACTGTAGAGACTCCTGTGGTGAAATATTCGTTGATTTGCAGAATCATAAGTACTCAAAGGTGATCATCTTACTCGTTTATCTTTTCTCCGCTTTTTTATTTTTCGGGATAGTTCACTGTTCTCTTATATATATATATATATATATCTTAGGATTGTACTATGTGCAATCTATTAAGCTCTGTTGATAATAAACATCATTGCATGCATGAATTTTATTTTAGTTATCTTAAAGCTTATATGTTTCTGCAGTATATTCCTAATTTGAATGATAAATTGCTTGTAAACTTATGCTAATACTTGCATTATGTTAAGCACTTTGCCTCCTTTTTCTATGCACTGTATTCATTTGACATATCAGGTAATCAAATAGTATATTGCTAAAATAATTTGAACAATCTTTTCTCAAGACTAGGAAGATTTTATGCTGGGAATGTGGTCATGAGTCATAAGACAAATAACATGAGCATCGTAATTTAACTTGTAAACTTTGGAGTTATGAGGGCAATTAGTTTTCTACTTCCTACAATGAGTTTAAAATGAATGGCCATTGAACCTGAATGCCTGAACTTATATTCACTTGCTTATTTGCACAATCTGAGAGTTCTAATCTGTCAGTGTTACGCCATCTGGCTCTTACATTTTGAAGTTTCAACTCATACGTATGATGTGAATTTCTTGCATTTAAGCTCTATCACTCTACTTTTTATTGATGACGTAGCAACTTTCATTTCTACAACTTAATGTTTCTTGACAGCAAAAAATTGAAGAAACAATTGAATGCCAATTACAGTATCCAAGTTTTGAGGTATGGCTTGATTTGTTATGGTTTAGTAAATGATATTATTTAACTTTGCTTCTTTCTCTTGCCTTTTCTTACTTTCAGTGTCATTCTAATCTACTCAAAATTTTTATTTAAATCAAAGAAAGATATATTAAAATCAAAAGATATACAAAGGGAACTAGATGTACACACAAAAAAAAGACAAACCCTCCAGGATCCCCTAAGGGGAACAGAGACTATATGAAATATTGCTTAATATTGTATACCTAAGTGCAATATAATACACTGCAATATAGTATACCTCAGTCCATGATCCTGTTACGTGGTCCTCGATTTATGTAGCTAAAGTAGTTATATGCAGTTTAAGCTAATAGGCATTGAAATGCTGTTAAACACAACCTAAGACGTACTGTAAGATCCCTATTTAACTATCGAGTGCAATGGGTGCATTTTACCATAAAAGTTGCATTTATGTTGATGTTGATAGGCCAACTTACACGTCTCTTGTTGAAAAGTTGACATGAACAATGGACAAAACAGTTGTTACTATCATAATTTCTTTTTCTATAAATTTTCTACTTGATGACGTAATGTCGTTACAAAAGAAATAATTGTGTTTAGAACATAAAAGTTACCTATATTTTGAGGCAATATGTGCTTATTGGACAGGTAAATTGCTTCCCATAGTTAAGTTAGCATTAGCTTTCAAACTAAACTGTGTTGGTTTTTAAATATAGCACTGATTTTTTGACCGACTACCTATGATACGTTTGTTGGTGCTTGATTGATGATTTGTGCAAGTGCTCCTTCCTTTGCAGGAAGCAATATCTATACCTTGGGAAGTTCTTCCTAGAAAAGCATCAAAGCTTTACTTTGCTATGAGAGGTGTGGTAATTTATTAACTTCATTATTATTTATTTTTATTTTTAAATAAAGGAGGTAATTGAGCTGGGCTAGCCAGGAAATGTGACATTTTTAACTTCTGGGTTTGTGGAGAATATCTTACATGCATCTATATATTGGTAGGAAAGAAGAGCTTGTGACATTTAATTTAATAACTAGTGTAGGGAACATATAGATTTCTCTTTTACACTTGTTCAACAATCGTGCCTTTCGTGTTTGGTGCATTAAATAGCATCTTTATGGAATATTTGTTCTGCTACTTACACAATATTTAGATTCTGAAAAATTTGTTAACATTGCTATCAATTTTATGTATTTATAAAGGAAATTATGTTATTTGTCTTCTGTCCTGCAGTGATAGAACGGTTTGAGGAGGCTGAGGGGCGTCGTCCTGGTGAAACTTCAATTGCAGATCTTTCTGCTGTTCTGAAGCTGAAAAAAGAACTCTGTGAAGCAAATGTAAGAAACTTCTAATGTGTGTTTGTATGTGTTATAGGTTGTTTAATTGTCAATTTGCAATCATACTGTGCATTTTCTTGCCCTTACTATCTCAACTCCATTGCAGTTGCTAAATGCATCTCATATACCTGACTCCCTCCTGGAAAGATTGATCATGGATTCAAAAGAGTTTCCTCCTGTTTGTGCCATTGTTGGAGGAATTTTGGGGCAGGTGCGTTTCTAACCTTTTTTATTTTTAACCTTTTCTTGGGATAGTTACTGCAATTTAATTCTGTTGACCGTTAAAACTTTTAGGAGGTTATTAAAGCAATATCAGGCAAAGGGGAACCCATCAAGAATTTTTTCTTATTTGATGTTATGGATGGGAAAGGCATTGTAGAAGATGTATCAAACCCAAACACAGAAATCTGAGTAGCTGTTGCTGTGGGGTAAACTTTGGATTATAGATCTTTAATTTATGGGCATCTGTTATATATGGAAGAAATCTGAGAATCTGGTGATGATATTCTAGTATTGGCTGACTAACTTTGATGGATATTCTAGCTTGTTAAGACAATTTTTTTTTCCTGCAGTTCTTTAGGGAGTGTAATTCTAATGATTCTTCTTACCTGATGGTTCTGTGGTTGTAATTTATATTGTTTATGTTTACGGACAACTCAGTGCAATTATTTGTTATTTATTTGACCATTTAAGTAAATTGTCTTTAATATTGTATGCTATTGTATTTTTGGATGGACATATATCACAATGGAGTAAACTACTGTTGCAAGCTAATAATACAAACTCCTCTATATACAATTTGACTCAATATATCTTTCGTTACATAATCCGTTTACTTTCTTTATTCTTTGTTATTTTTGGTATATCAGTAAATTTATGGAATATAATCAATCACTACAAGAATCTAGATAGGATTATGGCGACAGTGGAAAGTTCATGTGACCCCCACTATAAAGAAAGTTGGTGGTCTCGGGGTGTTTTGTTGCGCCTCGTCTATAGAATACAGGAGCCTTTTGAAAGATGCGTTATTGGTATGCCCCAAATTGGAAGAAAAGGAGGAGCAGATTGTTAAAAGCTTGGCGCAAGTATGTTGTAAGGTGTTTTTATGATCATGGTCATGGGTGAGTGGTGGGACACAAATGAATCAGTATGTCTGCTAAAGTAAAAGAAGATAATAAGACATTCTTGCGTGAATATTCATTTGCTTTGAAAGATGGTTAAATAAAACAGTATTGAAACATGGAAATTCAGCAGTAAAAAGGAATATTAAAATGAACCGAGTCAAATTCAGGGAACCAAATGTGTACAAGCAGTAAGTAGGGTTGGATATGACCGCTGTTAATACTATCCCGTGAAATCTACGAAGTAATTAGAATAACAATTGAAGGCTTCAAAATCAAATTTTAAAAGTAGTGATAATCAGACGTGGGTAGTTCTTATCCCGCTATAATCTCATCCAGTAATTCACATTCAAAATTAAGGTAAACCCCCCCACAACACAGTACTCCAATCATGGTACAAAGCAAAAGAAAAAAAAAAAAAAGAGACCGACCCCACCCCACCATGGAAAGATCAACTATGGAAGAAAAAGGAAGTGAAGAAATGTTGGACCAACTCTACAAGAATTTGGAAGAAGAATGGGATTACATTAAACAATCAAAGCTAAGAATCCTACGTAGAAGTTCAACAGACTCAAGCATCATGGTTAAAACTCTTTCACTGCTAGAAAACTCTCCAAGAACACTCATGTCTTCACTTCAGCACAGGAAGTCTCCTTCAGATCATGATCAAATAACATGGAAGGTGACGACTAATGACTTGGCAGTTATGGAGATTCTCAGAGAGAGAAGAGCAGCCATTGAGAGTGGTAAGTTGAAGGGAAGAAGGCTTTTCGACGAAGTCGAGAGTTTGAGTGAGGTGAGTTTTGGAGGAAGACAAGATATATACACTGGTTGGAATGGAATGATACCAGATAACGAAGTGAGGTCAGTCACTTCTTATGATTCAGATGATCAAAAGGAAGGAATTGGCGCAAGTGACGAAGATTTGCCTGTTTGTAATTCTGATCAGTTAATTCATTCTTATTCTTCTTCTAGTTCTACTTCTCTGTGTAATGACGTTGTTTCGAAGGAAGGAGAGAAGAAGACGGTGGCGGAAATGGAATACAAAAGAGATGTTAGTTGGGGAAGCTGGAAGCTTGTGTTGGTTTGGCTTGCTGTTGCTTTGATTGTAAGTGGAGTTTGTATCACCTCAGTTAGAAGCTTTTCTGGATATAGAAATGAAGATCATGAGGCGATTCTTGTTCCAACATGAAATATTCTTTCTCTGTGTCTCTGTCTCTGTGTCTGTGTCTGTCTCTGTCTCTGTCTCTCTCTCTCTCTCTCTCTATAAATATATATATATATATATATAGTTGGTGTCAGTTTGAAAATTGTATTTGATTTCTTTTGGAAATCAATTAAGCATTATTATCATTTTCTCGATTATTATCATTATCGTAGATCTAAAACTCAGATTACTTTTATGGAGCTCTTTTGATAGGATTTCAAGGCTTTTAAATCTCTTAAATTTCTCATTTTCTCAATTACAGTAAGAAACATATAAAAAATGCATAACGACAAGGACAAAAAGAAATTAAAAATGATCAAAGTTTAAAAAATTCAAAAGGGCTTATATTTTTTTCTCTCTCTTTTATGGAAGGTCATGAATTTTTCCATGATATTATTTTCCCTTACATATTATAATGAAATAGAAAGGGCAATGTAAATCCCACTAGCTAGTCTTCTCTTCAATGTCAGAAGATCTAACTTTCAATATTTCACTGTTATTTATCAACACAATTGTTTATCTGGCATAGTATATCTGACTGTCAGGTGAACACATTAGTAGAAAAATATCAAGTCTTCAATGTCCTAGTATTCTGGCGCACGCGCACACAAATGAAAAGTTCGTAGCACAAAATCCTCCAAAATGAAATTTGATAAGCTACTTGACTTATAATCAAATATCCGAGTTTAAGAACTATTGGGAATAGAATATAAACTGCAAATCCTGCTTGAGAAAACAAAGAGAGTGCCAAGCACAAGCAGTCTCATACGATTTTTTTATTTTTCTGGAGAAAAGATCTCAAGAAACTAGAGCGAAGTTTGCAATCGAAAATATACTTCTTCTTTATTGGGATTCCAAGGATAACATACAAGAAATTCAGGCAGTTTACAGGAAGCACTTGGCATATCAAACGCACGTGATACAAAGCCATGAATGAGTTTGCAAATTTATCACGATTTTAGTGTTTTAATTCAAGAGGTTAAAAAGTTCATTTATTCATTTCAGTCCTGAATTGCACAACAGATGACAATTACTTACATCTGTTTTATAATAAATTTGGAGAAAATTTTAGATGGCATAGGTATATACCACATCATTCCTTTTCTTATTTGATGAATTTATATCAGGTATATAATTATTTTGAAATCAAACAATTATCTAAATGATATTAATAATGAGAGAATTTTTTTTTATAAAAAATATATAATGTTTTTTTTTTTTTTTTTTTTATTGGAGAGTCTTGTTGGAACGTCCTACCTAATAGATGTCTTATTTGGAGAACATTAACTACACAAGAGAACTAATGGCTGTATGCACATCTGGGATGCCTGCATGGAATAAGTTTCTCTATGTGATAAGAGATGATATATGATGTGGATATGAGGTGGAAAAGTATAAAAGACAGATTCAGCAATGAGTAAATTAAGGGAAAGATTACAGACCAGAAAATAAAATCGGTTCTCCAGCTCTAACACATCATGATATCTGATGTTTCATACTATGAATTAGAAGTAACCGGTTGAGGTAAATATATATCTAGGCTTCACCTTCATATACAAACTCTGTAAAACTAAACTCGATCTCTTTGAAGGATTAACGGCAACGAGTTTAAGTAGTACTATATTTTTGTAGCAGGATGTGTTCAAAGCTGTCAGTGAACACGCCAACGAGATGTGTGTGAATTCCTTCATAGGTTGTCACAACAATCTCTTCGTCTTTGGAATTGCGTTGGACTTGCTTCTTGACGTTGCACCCTTTTTGCGTACATTTGTAATAACTTCTGCCAAAAGGAAATGAATGAAATGAATCAACTCGTTTTTAGCAGTAATAGTTAGAAAAGATAAGCTATAAGATGAGAATGAACGCATTAAGAAATTATGGTGGTTTGACCAAAAACACATCTTCTTAGTTCTTATGATAAAACCAATAACTGAAACTAGTAACATATTTAGGAACATGCGTCGATTGATATAAAAAATGATTGAATGAGAAGAGGGAGATTCGTGTTAATTTGAGATTTTGCCGCAAGCCTATTCGAATGATGAGCTATGAATTCTTTTCCCATCTAGTGATTGAATTTGAGAAATGAATTTAAAGAATTTGTGATATGAACCTCACCAACAACGTGACGAAACCTAACACCAAATATAGTACTGAACTTCAAGATCTTTAAGATGCAAGTTTATTGAGTCTTGATCCATTACTTAACAAGTTGAGATCCAAGAATTATGGGAATCCAAGACGTTATATCAAGAATCTCAAGAACCATTCTAAGATCTAGATGATAAGTCTGGTTATTTTTGAATGCCACAAAAATAAATTTGATAAGTTCAACAGTTCTTTCAAAAATAAAAGAATAACACAAAATAAATTTATAATATTATTCTTAACTACTAAAAATGTACAATACTTGGTCTTTTTTATAGAGTTCTAAAATTTAACCTAGACTATAGAGAGTCAATACTATTTTGATATGCGACATTCTTCTTTTGAATCAGAAAAGGAAAACAACTAAATCAGAAATTTGACTCAGACAAAGAAACAACTAAATAAAAAATTTGACTTCGAAAAAGAAACAATTAAATTAAAAATTTGACTTAGAAAATGAAACAACTAAATCAAAAATTTGAATTAGAAAAGGAAATTTCTAAAGCTTTAATAATAGTTGTTAGGAGTGTAGTCTGGGACATAAGTACAGCCTTAATCAAAAATTTAGGTTGTAGGCCTAAATTAGAGTCCCATGAAGAATGAAAGAATAGCTTGAGGCTCGGCTCGATCCAAGAGACATTATCCAGGGGACAACAAGGACGTCAGGTATAATGAGGGTTGAGATCTCTTGAGATCAGATAAAAGACCTCGGGTTTTGGTGTTAATTTTGAGACTTCTCCCACTCGTAGAGGCCTTGGGAGCAGCTTAAAGAAGGTTAAAGAAATATAATACAGTCTGAGCTTATCTCAAGTGAATAAAGAAGTCTCAAACCAGGACTTCCAAGACCTTTTGACAGTAACGTATCTGCAAATAATTCAATCTCTTTTTAATTTCTTTAAAAATTATGAAAGAACCTTAGCTTAGTAGATGTACTTTGTAAGTAGTGCTCATTCCATAATAAGGATCCACAACCTAGTAGACTCAAAAACTTGTTGTGCAAAATCGCAAGTGTACGAGTCGAACAAGTAATAGAGTGATGAGATAAATATCGTCCCACGA
>JAXCLQ010003653.1:0-52905 GCA_035584115.1 Cedrela odorata
AATGTAACGAATTATTATTTATTAGGTAAAATTTGTACAAATAAAGAAATTAAAAATTAAAATATTAAAATATACACGGTTACTGTAGTTTTAGGGTTTTATGTTTTAGAGTTTCAGTACTGTAGAGTTGTACTGTAGCGTTTAATTGGTTACGAGGATAAAAGCGTCCAAATTACTTGAAATTGGACCGTTTGGTAAAAATAAATTAGGGTTGGTCAAATCTGTAAACAGTGGGTGAATAGTAGTTATTTCGGAAATTTTCCCAATAACTTATTTATCCATAATTTTTTGTTTTAAAAAATTAGATCTTATTTACATGGTTATTATAAAGTTTAAAATAATATATACTATTATTTTTAGTTTTAATAAATAATTATTCTATTTTTTTATCGTCCGAGATATTTAGACGGAGAGATTGCATAAGAAATAGAAATAATAATGACATGAATAACATTTAGGCCCCTAAAAGTTGAATAAATTTATAAATAAAATATAGTTTTTTTTAAATACAAATCTCTATTGTTATGCTCTATTTTTTTTATAGTAATTATTATATATTTTTTCATTTTTAAATATTACAGAAAAAAATTCAAATCTTTCTCCAATTTGATATGACAAAAATTTGAACCCAAATTTCTTATATCACCCTAACAAAATTCATCACTTGAATTAATCAATATTCATTTTTTTTTTAATATCATTATGCTTTGTTAATGAACATTAAATATTGAATAATAGTTTTTCAACCAAAAAAAATATTGAGTGATAAAAAAAACTTCACTCTTCACATTTATAATATAACAAAATAAAACCTTAAAATTTATAACACGACACACATATGTTATTATGTTTGCGTTTGTTATTTATACGAGTTTTCTATTTTGCCTTTTCTTTCTTTAAACATGTCCTAACTTACTCGTGTTATAGTTTATTTTAAATAATAAGTTTAGGTGAATAATTGTAACTGCATATGATTCTAATTACACTAATGAACAAACGCATAATGGTAGAAATTGAATGAAAAAATTATAAATTAATGCATTAGTTTGTAATTTGATTAAATATTAGGGACTCAGATATTATTATACAAATATAATATATCGAAATTGAAGGAGGATAGAGTGCAGTAGAGTACCGAGATTGGAAAAGTGATCCTTTATTTATATTTTAACCGCAACCAACCAACCACGAGCTTCAATAGTTTTGATAAATAAATAAAAAAAGAAAAAAAGAAAAAAAGTCTCCTTTTTCTCTGTTTTTCGCTTCGTCTTCACAAGGTTTTTCTCTTTCGAATCTTTCGCTCGCTCTGTTTATTTTTATTGTCGTTTTCTTTAATTTCATCATTGCGTACCTGTTAATCTGATTGTTTAATCGATTAGATTGGTATTTTAGGGTTTAATTTATTGGTTTATATGATGATTAAGATCGTTCTTTGACTGTTTTGTGTGCGTTCTTTGGTTTTAGAAGTTTGTCTTTTAGTTTAGTGTAAGTTTTGATTGTTGATGGTTAACTCAATTTTTGTGTTATTGTCAAAGCTATTTTGTTTAATAGTACTGTTACAAATAAAAAATTATGAAGATAGAACTTATTTTTTTGGTTGTTGATGTGTGAAAGGAGAGTAAGAGATTAGCTGAATTTGGTTGATGATTTCAGGAGGAATGGCTAAGAGTTACTTCAAGCAACAGCATGATCTTGGTAAACATTGTTTTTTGTTTTTGAATTGTGTACTAAATTTCTGTTTGTTTTCGTGTTTATTATTCGTGGAAATTTTTATGAGAAATTTTGAATTTTTGAAGCTATGTTTTCTTTTGTGTTGTAGAGAAGAGACGTGCTGAGGCTGCTAGGATTAGGGAGAAATACCCAGATAGGATTCCGGTGAGATTTTTTATCCTGGCTTTTCAATATCCGTCAGTAGTTTCTCTTCAATGTTCATATTTTTTTAAAGGATCTCCTACTAAAGTTAGCTTGTGGTTGAATTGGTTTTAATTTTATTCTTAATGTGTTCTGAAGCATGTCATCAGTGTATGTGGATTGGTATGCAGGTCTGTTTTTAACTGGTGAGTTGCACCAATATTTAGTTTTGACAGCCTTTAGTGACAGCAAGTTGAGTTTAGATTCTCTGAATTATGTGATATCTAAAGAATATATGTGCTACATATAGTCAAAATATTTGAAGTATCTAGAATTTAGGATCAGCTACTGTAGGAAAGGTTGCCAGTTTGTAACATACTTCATTAATCACATTTTTTTCCTAATGATCTGCTTCTGCTACTTGTGTTATTATTTTGTTTTAGATGGTGGGTGTATGGTGCTAGTTTTGCACTAGTGATAATGTTTTGTAAGTTTTAGACAGAATATACATGGGGTATGTTTGGGATTGAGGTGTTGTGGTTCCTAATCTACAGCTCTTGGAATGGAATCACTAGATTTCCAAGTATAAGTGCAATAGTGAGTGGTAAAGATCAGCTCCCAAGTAAAATTGGTGTTCAAAGACTACGTAGAAGCACAACAGTGCCAAACATACCTAGAGTTACACAGTTCAATGAATGATTTTTTTTTTTTTTTTGCTTTGATTGTGTTGTATTTACTGTCTGTGATTGTTGCATAAGTTGAATGCTCTGCATATGACTTCATTTCTTTCTTGTTTTCCAAACTAACTTGTCACTGAACTTTGCTGGTTTGCTTTAAGGTGATCGTGGAGAAGGCAGAGAGAAGTGATATACCTAATATAGATAAGAAGAAGTAAGAATTGCATCATACTTTTTATGACACTGGATTCTCCCGTTTACTCATTTTTCCCTTCATCTATGATCTACTTTAATTGATTATATTATGACAAATTAAAGTTAGACAATAGGTAAGTGTCTAAAATGGATCTGAAGTTACAATAGATAGCATCCCTACACCTACCTCCCTGTTTGACTGTTTCATCTATGACATAAGGTTGATATTGCACAAGCATGAACTCACTTATTGCATGCACAGCTGTACACTCGGACACAGATTCCATCCAGCTTCATTGTCATGATGATGCACATTGTCATATGGGACAACCTGCAATGTATAACAGCCTCTTAGTTGCTACTTTGTATGTCATTACCATCATCGTTATCATATCTGGTTCTTATTGTTCTTTATCGTATCTGGTTCTTTTTGATTTCATTAAACTGATCACTTTATCATATCTGGTTCTCATTGTTTTCATTTAACCGACCACACGACACTGTCATGTAAGTTCACCTACAAGCTATGACAGCCTCTTGGTGCTACTTTTTTCAGTTTATTCTCTATAAATGAGATTCAAACCTAGACCTAACCCAACCCTAGGTATTTCATGCATTGTACCTGATGAGTACAAGTATTGCTTCTTGTTCTTTGCTTAAATTTCTTTGAAAGATCATTGCAAAATTGGCAGTCGCTTGCGGGGTGATCATATTAAGTTGTTATGATTGTGTGCCAGATGGTAATTTAGATGTCCATATTGACTACAAGCAGCTTCTAGGTTGATTCTATCATATCCTAATAAGGTTTCTCTAAAATTACAGGTATCTTGTTCCAGCTGACCTGACTGTAGGACAATTTGTCTATGTAATCCGGAAAAGGATCAAACTGAGTGCTGAAAAGGCAATATTTATTTTTGTGGATAATGTGCTTCCACCTACAGGTAAATTAGCAAATCATGTTGTACTTAATAGTTTCTTGATTGAAAATAGTCCGTCTCGTCATTCTATTGCTTGGTTTTGCAGGTGCAATTATGTCTTCCATATATGAAGAGAAAAAGGATGAAGATGGCTTTCTATATGTTACTTACAGTGGGGAGAATACATTTGGGTGCCAGATTGGGGTTTAGCCTGTGGTTATTTGGGCTTTGCGTGGTTTCTTATTGTTACCACTTTAAGTTTCATTGAAATTATCTTCCGTGCTTTCACCTGACTATTGCTTTATCGTGTATATTTAATATTTTATAAATACATTGCCAGTGATATTTTGTACAGTTACCTATTGTATATAAGCTCCAAAGACTTGAAAAATGCCAAGTTTCTTCCCTGTCCTTGCTTATATTTTTATGGGGTTTTTTTTGCCATATATATGTGATTCATGGAATCAAATATTGTAGGTCAGGCAATTCAGGTTAACTTTTGTCTGTGATTCCCGTTTCCCATGCGGAGTCGCAGCCATCACAGGAAGTTTGTTTCCCTTGTATGTTCACTTCGTATTTGTTCTCCAATTTGAACTAATGTTGCACCTCCCGTAATATTAAGCATCATTTAAAAATCAATCTTGTACATTCAAAATTTATTTCACTTGTCTCTCTCTCTCTCTCTCTCTCTCTCTCCTTCTCTGCCTTGCGATTTTTGGTTATGATTTTTGTACTACCCGGAGTTTTTTAAGTGGAAAAAAAAAAATACATATTTTTATCGAGAAAATGGTTCTGATAATTGATTTTTTATATCATAGGAGACAAGTAATACATTTGCTAAACAAAGAATAGTTATTTTGGAAAGATGAGAGAATTGTTGGGTGATCATAGGATAGGAGTATTTCTTAAAATAATACCTTTTTCTTTTGAAAAGTGGAAGGTTTTATAAGTTTGGGATCCCTTTTGGATCTTATTTAGAAGTTTGGGGTCTATATATTGATTTCTCCCACCAGGAAGTGAGTTTATGACTTAAAAGTTAGTGGTTATCTCTGAAAGGTACGAATTGGTATAGTGGCAGAAAATTTGTTCTATTTTGTTTTGTTTCTTCTATTTACCCTAGGGTTAAGAATTTTTATGAATACATATTTTTCTTCTCTCCCAACCCTTGTTAATGTAAAGCAAAAATTTCAGCCTCTCCTTTTGCTGCCTATAATTGAGAAGTTTGCATTCCGTTGGTATAATATAAAAAATCCTATTATCACTCAACAATTCTCGTGTATACAAAAATAACTATTTTCTTTCCTTCAAGTCATATATTTTCCTTCCAATACACATAATTGTACCTATTCTCTTTCCATAAAACTGCGTATCAAATTTCATCCTAAATGATGATGTATTATTTATTGATTGAACACTAAATTCTTATAATTTTTAAAAATAATTAATTAATCCATCTAACCATCCAAAGTTTGCATTTTGAAAAGATAGTAACGTGTTCCCACTAGAGAAAAACCTTAAATTTAGGGGGATTTTCATTTATCTGCTGTCAATTGAACGTCGGCATCCTTGTGAGTCAGTAAGGATCATGTTTATCACGACATGCTTAAGTTAAATAGACACTTCCTTCTGGTAATTAAACAATCGTAAAATGAACCCAAATTAAAGAGACCCCCATTGTGGACTTGGCAATTATCCCCGTTCCTTAATCCAAACGGGCTGGATCTTATAAGCCTCCGCTTTGTTGAAATTTTTTTAGATTAAAAAATATTATTTAACCCAAAAAAATTAATTCAAAATTGGTACCACGCTAAGGATAGAATGATATGTCATCCCGTCTTTAGTCATTTATAAAAACGGGGCTAAATGTGACCCCCTTTTCTGACTTAAACGGGCATGGTCAGGGACGGACCTACTTGTATTTTGAATTGAGCTATAATTCGAGTCAAAACTTTAAATAAAAATATTTTCATTAAACCAATTGCAGGTAGACTATTTACTTGTATTTTGAGTTGGTTAAAATTTTAAATAAAAATATTTTCATTCTACAAATTGTCTATAATAACCCAGGTCAAAATTAATAAAAATACTTAGTCCAGGTAAACTCAAAATTCTGGGTCCATCCTGGGCATAATACGCCCGAAATTTTGCCATTCCTATGATTGAGTGATTATATATATATATATATATATATATCACATGAATAACATGCCACGAGGCTGCAATGGTGGTGGGGAAAGATGTGACCTATCTTTGTGACTAGAAGAAGGTGCAAGCAACGGTTCAGCCATGCAACTTTGTCTCCCTCCACTCTTAATTCAGTCTCTTGCTGATGCTCTCCCACTCTTTCGTTGGTCCCTCGTGTCCCTTCACTTGTGCGATCGATCGATAATTGGTCAATGTAATTTCAATGGTTATTGTTCGATATTTGATTAACTAATTATATTTTCTTAGTAATTTCTGATCTTCAGAGCTCTGGAAAGTGCACGATACTTGAGGCTGCGAGAGTGCAGTTACTCGTACGAGCTCAGCTGAAGTGACCGTTATGATTAGAGTTACAAATAAAAACTTTTAAATATATGCTCGATAATTTATATAAATAAAATTTATAAACAAACAAAAAAAAAAATTATTATAATAAATGCTTTAAGAACAAAAATCATAATTCTAATCTATCAATGAGATCGAAAGAAGAGAAGAACATGAACATCCATCAATGTTATAACTTGTTCGACATGCGTGTGTGCTCATAATGTAACATTAATTGATATCGTTTTCTCTGGGAAATCTAGCTAGTTTGTTTTCTTTATTAGTGCAGTTACTAATTAAAATAGACCACGTAGTTAGTATGTCTCAGTTGTGATTTGTGAAGTTGAAGAACCATCAGAAGACTGAATATTTGAAGGTCTATCTGTAAGTAATCTTAAAAAGCTATTCCATCTTCGTTAAATTAACTAATTTAGTTTGTCTGATTTGCTGGCATAAGTGCACGGAGCTTTAATACGTCTTCAATTCTCCAAATAAAAGATCATGCTATAAGGAACAACATTGATCATTGGAAGGAGAAAGTGAACAAGATGAAAACAATGAAAATAAGTTCAACGAATATACAGAAGGGTCGGCCTTTCCAGATCCATCTGGCTTACAATCGATTTGAAAATTTTCTTAGTAGTCAGTACAACATTTTCATTTTCTTTTTTCCTTCAACAAATCTATAAGGAATCTCCATGTCTACCAATAATCTCATGTATAATCTCACTTGGATTTTGCAGGCGTGAAAGTAAAATTGGGCAGGAAGGATGTTGTTCTTACAAGCCATATGCTGTATCGTAGTAAATACTAGCTAGCACAAGCACGAGGACAAGGGCAAGGAATGGAGTTCCTCAGTCGAAACACATGGGTAGCACAAGACCTCGATCGTTTACTCTCCAATTACATATATGATATCAAATTCACGAATGTTTACGCAACAGTATTATATCATGTTTTGACTGCGAATAAAAAAAGAAGGCAATTGCCATTTGTATCCAGCCGTTCCATTATCCATGAGATGACCATGGTTCCATGCATATGTTCCCAACGAAGCTCTATAACGTTCTCTCTACTTTTGGGTCCCCCAAATTGATTAAAAAGAGAGAGAAGGGAACAAAGGAGGCCCTCAATATCTTCAATTTCGTTTTCAAGGTTCATCACCCAAACATCTGCATGTTCTTTTAAGAACGTTTTTTATCTCATACAAAACCTGCATTTAATGCTTTTCTCTGCTCCCATCAGTACAAATACATGAAACCTAACACTGAACTAACATACAAGTCTTATAGTTATTCTCTGGCAGAGTTTCTTCCTGATAACCTCTGAGAACCAGCTCTATACTGTACACCATGTCTTCTCTCCCTCTTCTCCTAATTCTCTTATGCTTTTCTGTTCATGCATGCAATGCTCGATTTCTAAGCATTATTGTAAAGGAGAGTACTGTTGGCAAACAAGGCCATCTCCTCATTGAGGTCAATTAGTAGTAACTTTTATAGTATTTAATAATCAGTTTCAAAGAGTATGTTTTCAGCATTTAAAATAGGGGTCTAATTATAATTTTCTTTTGTGTGGTGTAGGATGTCGGTAAAGCTAAAACATACAAGACTGCGGTTCAATTAAGGCTGGGGCATTCATTCTTAAAGGACCTCCGAAATCAAGTTCAAAAAGCAGTAGAAAAGAATGAAGGAAAAATCTATATGAATCAGGATGGCGAAAACACTATGAAGCAAGAGGAATATTCAAAGGATTTGCTGAAGGAAGCAGCTGAATCGAAGAGTGCAACTACAGGTTCTGTTCAAATCTAACTAGCTAGCAACCATCTTGTTCTAGGTTTCTTGTGTCTGCATGACAGTCTCAACGTGCACTTCGGTATTAATCATGAAGCATAGAGACCAAAATCATCATTAAACGTTCAAACTACTCTTTAATTTTCTTAATGTAAATACATAACGATCCTAATAACGATTCATGAAAAGGGAATTATTCGGGGTTGTACAAGAGTACAAGACCGTTCATATATCAAAAGACACTGAGATTTCAAACATTGGAATATTTTTATATATAGTACGTATAGTCGCATGTTGATATTACCCCTGCTTACTTTATCTTCCTGATAAATAATTGATGTTGGTATTTTATATATATTTGCAGGAGATATTATCCTACCTTCTCCAAATGATTTGAAACGGTTGGTTAAAACAGAGGTAAAATAACTTTTTTACATCTTTAGATTAATTTTATGTTTCTTATTCTATTAATTATAAGTTATGCTCGATCTTCTTCCACATATTCTCATTGAGGTGGAACATTTACTAGGTAAACATGCATGATTGAGCGAGAAAGAAAGAAAAAGAGAATGATGTCATAATCGTATTGTGTGATTATTCAATGCATGTAACATCCTAAGATGTTCTCGGGTTTTGTGTAGGAATTGCCGAGCATGAACAGCCAAGCACGATCACTGCTGGGATCTTCACCAAATGACAACGACGAAGCTGTAGATTCAATGGAAAATGACGTTGTGGAGGACACAGAAGTAATGGATTATGCGCAGCCCCATCGGAAGCCACCCATCCACAATGAAAAACCCTAGATATATATGATTACAACATCCACTTAAACTTAATTATGTGTCATCCCTTTTTCCATTTTCAACTTTGTTCAAGAATTTTCTCTACCATATTCATAGGAGATGTTAAACATAATTGTTTCATCCCTTTTTCCATTTTCAACTTTGTTCAAGATTTTTCTTTAACATATTCAATGGAGATGTTGATATTTCTAGGGAGTGATGTTTGAGCATTTTGAAGGACATTTTGTCTTTATTTATCATGCCACTGGCATTATGAAAAATAAATATAGAGTCGTTTTTGTCTTAAATTGGGACAATAATTATAATATTTACCAGGTGGTCTTGTCTACCGTCTAGAAGGCAATGATGCTCTCTATGTACGCAATCTGAAAATTCCCTTGTAAAATATCAACTCTACTCCATGTGATCAATTGTTCAATAATTGCAAAAGAAGAGACTGCTTGTAAGAATATATATGGTGAGTTAATGTATTACGGACCGTAAGACGGTTTGTATTTATGTTTCTATATTAATGAGATTGTGAATGAAGGGAGACACAATTGACAAGGACGTGTTGCCACTGCTTCTAACTGTAAATGTCTTAGTCTAGTTGGTGCTATTCTATACTACCTGTTCGTTGAATTCGATTGTTCAACTGATGATATTGCAACGTACATAAGAACTCGTTCTCTTAGTTACGCTAAATCTGCATCTTTCGCATTTATGGTCGACAAAACCCTCAACGATCGATGTGAAATTCAACACTCCAGTTTGTTGCTAAGAATGTAAATCTTACCCTGTTTATTCACAAAAACGATACACAATTACGTTGCTATTTATGATCATAAGCTAGTATTCCAAATCCATTACTTACCCTGTCTTTTGCTAGAAGCTTCAACTTCTATAAGGTTGATTAGTTGAAACCTCTAGCTTAGGGCCGCAAACAGTCAAATATCATCTATAGGCCTTTATCTGGAAAGGAAACAATAAGAAATGGATACTTCGGAAAAGAGAATCACTCCATAGACCATTGTCCAAATTTGCTCTTCTCTAACCAGAAAACAGAAAAAAAATGAATGGTGACAATTGTGCTGTCTTACAGCTGTGATTGACTATAAAGATATATTAGCTACAACTTCTATTGAATTTCGACTCTGAGAAGCCCCAACCTCCCCACAATTGGAATGTGCCATGTGAAATTCTGCTGATCTGCTCTACTATTATCCAGAACATTCACTTCGGGAGTAGAAGTCCATAAAAACGGTGTTTCTTCAGGTCAGCACAGGTGGTTGTTTGATTATATGTTCTAAGTTTGATAATGCGTCATTTGAGGTATCTAACTACAACTGACAATGAGAGGTTTAACAAATTTGATAAATTCTGAGGTCCTTATCCCCAACTTCAGATCAATCTCTCCACCACCCAACCAGAAGAAATCAGGATTAAGTTTTGTGATTGCTTCATCCAATATCACCTGAAGTCAGTTCATACCTCATCAATAAACAAACATGGAATAGCGAAAATAATCCTCGCTGAAGTACCTGACAAACAGATACATACATCCAGAGCAACAGGCTACATTACGTTAACTCAATCAACCTTTCTCATTGACAGATTAAAAATTATAATATGGTCATTACAGAGCACTATGTAATTGTATGGTTTTCTATTTTGTAGGTTGTTATAACTAGCATAGGCAAGAAACAGAAATTTTTATTTTCTCCAACGTAAACCATTTTTTGAGTCTTAACCACCTTTTTACATTTAAAGATGTCCCCCTAGACAAATGGTTCAAATACACACCTAGCTGACTTAATTCTAAGTTCATGTCTCAGCCTTTCTTCTGATTTCTTGTAATATCACTTCTTGCACTAAAAATTTAGAAAGACTAGCCAGAAAGTGCCTTGGTCCAACCAAAAACAGCATGGGAGTCTGGGGGCATTTTCGAGTGATAAAATGTTTCGACCATTACCGTCAACCCAATTTTTTCAAAATTGCAGACTGGCAAGCTATCATTCATCTTTACCATCAATAAGGTGGACCATCCCAACACAGCATAAAAGAATCCTAACCTTCACTTTTAGGGCTATAATTTTGACGGGTGTGGCATTTGGAGCAGTGGACCAAACCAATAGCTGGTGGAAGGTTGGAAGGACTCAATTCACAAAATAGAGTTCCATGATTTTGATATACATTTCTTCTACTTGATATACATATATATCAAGTATAAGAAACTCCCTTTCTTCACCATAATATCTCAGAAATTGTGTACATAAAGCAGCAACACTGCAATAAGCAAGACCCCTTGCTTTCAGGTTAGGAAAACACTCAGAAGAGTCAAGTGGTATCATCTCAGGGGCATGTGTGTCCATGTTTCCTCACACAACCAGACAGGAACCTGAAGTGGTATTGTCTAAGAAACATGTCTGAAGTGAAAGGGTACTGAAAGGCCTCATACAAGCTTAAGGACAAGAAGCCAGTAGAAAAGGTTGGGAGTTTATTAGATCTGCCTTTAATCTTAAAACAAAGCTTCTTGTTATTCCATCTTCAGTTAATGGTAATAAAATTTCCAATGCTAAGTAATCTTAGTTTTAATAATCATGAAAGCATCAAGATGCTATAAGCAGAACTTGAGATATGATAAACAATGAGGAAATTTAACCAATGATAATAAACAACCAACAACATTTTCCAATTGGAACAACGTGCTAGACAAAGATTCAATTTTAAGACTGCATATAATTCGAATAATTAAATTCCTACAAGACACAAAAACACTTCCAAGATAATTGCATACAAAGAGTAATTACCGGAATGTCTTTTTTCATGCCAATACATGTCAAGGAATTGTGCTCGTATATCCAGTCAAATTGACTGATGTCTCCTCAGGAGCAAGACTCACTGCATAATAAATAAAAACCACTACTAATACATTTCTCAATGAAAACAAGTTAACTTTGAATCTCCACTTTTTATTGAAACCTACCAACCTGAACACCCACACACATATACACGTGATGAGTAATCGGAGAAACTTAACCATCAATGTGAACATAAGCCAGCCCAACAAAAATTTCACGCCTTGACTTAATAATTATATTATTATTGGTGTCTACATGATATTATCAAAGTTCAGCCGTATGAATTTCACTGTTGGAATAAAAAATATATGAGAAATAATGAAATAAATTTTCTTTAGGAGTGAATATAACAAAAATATAAAAAAGTATGTTTCAACATAATATTTCAAGCAGTGGACATATCATCATGACAAAAGACAATTATATAATCTAATGTTTGTATCAATACCTGTTTTTTCAGTTAAAACTTTCCTACGTGAATCTGCCAGCAATATCATGTATGGTAGTTAAGGTGCTCAAAATGTCATGGTTATATCAATATGGCGCATGTTCTTGTGCAAACCATGTGCATTTGTTCTCAAATCTACCACCATTAGGTGTGGGTGCCACTGTGCAAGTATACAAGCTATGCACAATTAAAGGGAACATTTCACATCTGAATCAAAAAAAGCAGAGTGCTTAAACCGGTGTCACAACTGATTTTGCCATAAATAAAAAAAAGGAAAAAGAAGCACTGGCAATGGTACAAAATGGTATGAGCTTCCACCAAATTCACTGATATTCTCATATAACAACAAAAGGGATAAAAACTAAAGGCTCATAAAAATGTGACGAAGCACCTTGTGAGAACAGAATGACTTCTCCTTGCTTGCTGCCTAATACTAAAAATAAGAACTTCAGTTTTCTTCTCTCTAGATTTACTTCTGTTTGCTAATCAAGAAACCGAAATGCTAATAACAATCAACAAGAAAAAACACAAAGGAATTAAGTGGTTCAGTCACAATGACCTACATCCACTGCCAAGAATTCATCAACATTAAAACCGATCCAAGAATACACATTCTACTGTTCATCGAGAACAACACACTCTGTTTTTCACCCAGAAAATGCAACACTCAAGTGTTTAGCTAATCCTTCTACTCACACTAGCTAACCCCAATTAATCTCAGTTTTTTTCAGCAATGAATACCCTCCTTTTATAGAGTTTACAAGGTAGCCTTTTTATAATATTGGAAAAGCAAGAATCTGTTATAATCCGTTAACCAGCTCAGCAGTTATACCAGCCGTACCTGCAACTGTATTAACGAATTTTTAACCACCTGCACACACCTGAAATAACTATCAGCAATTACTCTGTTTCATTCATTTATTTATTGCTTCATGTATGATAAGGCAACTTCTGGAATATACCGAAACATATTAAGCATAAGAAAATAAACAAGAAATGGCTTAACTAATGAAGCATACATAGGTACATCAGACATTTATCTGAATTATCTGAGACTTGCACAACATATTCAAAGTTGGAGTATCTTACAGTAACAATTAAAAAAAAAACAAGTAAAAGCTGACTCAAAGTCAGCGGCAGAGCTGTCTGAAGGGAGCCATACCGCTGACCCCTAGGCACAATAATATTTTAAAATAATATAGTGCATTTTTATACATCAATTTGTAGCACATATTTGAAAACTGGTACATATGAACAGTGGATAGTGTACAGTGTCGCGAAGAAGCATGGAAGCAGAAGCTGGTCGCTGAGGGAGCGCCGACCCAGCGCTCGACCAAGCCAAACACAGAATGTGTGCGTTCAGAGAGCGCCAACTGGCGCTCGAACGGCCTGGCAACAGAAGCCTAGCACCTAGAGAGTGCTAAGTGGGCACTCGAGAGATACGCAAATATAAAAACTTTGTCCATTCGGACTAGGGTTTTGTGGCAGCAGGGAATTTTGTACTTCATACACACAACTTCTCTGAGTTTAAAAAAGTTTTCTCTCCATAGAATTTTCTTCGTTGTGCTAATAAAATCGGAAGCTCTTTTCTTTCCCATGGTTTTTCCTTTGAATCTTCAAAGGTTTTTCACGTAATTCTTTGGTATTGATTTGATTTCTATTTACTTTGGTTGCTTGATTTTCATAACAATACAATTTTGGTTTCTTTATGGTTTGGCCCCCTTATTTATTGTTCATTACACCTTCCCCTAATTGCAAAATTCTGCCTCCACCCCTATCAAAGTTGTGTAATAATGTGCTTTACATATCCAGATACAACACCGTCCCAAAAAATAAAATACAACGAAATGCAATACATATCTCCCCACCTTTCCCTCGCCACCACGGACAGAATCAAGTACACCAGAAAGTTACGTTGCCAATTGTGGAGATGTTTCCAAGATTTCTCCAAAAATCATCATTCCTTAATACAGCTAGACAACACAACTCAATAAAATTTGATTCAGAATCACCAATTCCTTCAGAATGTTACAATTGCCTGTCTATAGCTGTATAGATATTTCTCAATCTTTTGTTTTAATTGGGGTACTTTTTTCTTCAAATAACAACAGAAGAAATACCTAACTAATAATAAACTCTTATTGGCCATTGCGCGGAGAACAACTTGCAGTTAAATTTCATTTTCGGTATCTTGCCATTGTTGAGCGAGTACAGAAATTTTTTAACAGTTTCAGCATTAAATCGAGCAGTGTACTGCAAAATGAAAATATCAAACTGTAAGAACTAAAGAAGGTCAAATGACAAAAGGTAAATCAGCGGAAACAAGCAAGGTACCTGAACAACGACAACATAGTACTTTGAATTGTTGCGATCTCTACAATCAACTACATTGGACCGAGCCTGTTTATTAACTTGTGCAAGAAAAAAAAAAAAAGAACTTCATCCCAGAGTACAAAAAATTTGAAATTATCATTTAAAAACTCGTGGCTGGAGACGAAGCTGTGAGCTCAAAGCTGAACTCTGGAAAAAATGAGCAAATGTCAAATCATTCTGCATTACATAACTATTACATAAAGGTATCAGACATCGATAGCATTTTAGATGGAAAACACTTCATAGTGGAGAAGGATAAACACCTATTGTCATGATATCATAACCTTTGGGTAAACATCCAATAGTGGTAAGCAATTGAAATTTGGTGATTACTGCCAGCATAGACACACATACAAACAAAATCAGATTTATTAGAATTGACATGAGAGTAAAATGTAGTGTCAATTATATTTTACTAATCCTAACAAAGTCGATATCGGGATGTTACAAATTTTTAATCCATTTATCATCAGAGACTATGCTCTGTATGTTTTACGTTGCACCAAGCATCAACAGTCTCCAACGTCTTTTTCTCTGCTCGCACGGATTATAATCCACAGAAATATATTGTTTTCTTTTCTTGTCCTTGATTATGACAACCTCTAACATTTCAATAAGGCATTCATTTCTACACAACATTCTAATTATTCTGATGTTTCCACTTATCCATTTAACATCTCCATTTTCAACTACATATTAATCTTTTAACCTGTAACTCCATCAATTTCTATATCCATCCATCAACTACGCAATATGCACTTCTACTTCTACATATAATTAAGCAACATTCTCTCCTCTTCAAATTATAGAATATAACTGAAATCCTTGCCATAGTGCATAAATATTATATGACAGTGTTATGAGGAAAATTCCCAAACTTCAGAATAGAACTGAAATCCTTGCCATTACATTTCAAGCTCTTTATGGGGAAAATTGACAATTGGTGCACCATGTTGTACGTGCAAATGGGTGCAGCGAAGGCATAAAAATTTTGCCAAGCTTTTCAGCAAATTCTTGCCATAATGTATAATATTATATGACATTATTACACTATATAATAGTGTACTATGTGTTAGATATTAAGTATGAATCATTGCCAAGAAATACTTTCACAAAGAATCCGAGATATTGAACAAATAACTCTACCGACTATCAACAACTAGAACACATTTTGCAACATCTGTTTCCGTGAGTTGTTTCTCCTTGCCGAGCTGCTGCATAATATATTCTATCAACCAGGTTACTGGCCCATTGGAGACATAGAACAAATAATTAGTGATGATTATTTTTTTCCATTATCTACTCTCAATTTCTTATCAGATAAGTTACAATAAATTATTAAATATTTAACTTAAAATATATATTATTTTTTAATTTAGTAACATTATTTAACGTCACCAATTATATTATATATAGGTGACAACTATATATCGTCACTAATTATATTATACGTTTTTATATTATTTGTGACAATAAATTTAATACCATTAATATTTATATTTTGGTAACGGTAATATACGTCACTAATGATATTATACATAGGTGATAACTAAATATCATCCTTAATAATTATACATCAATTTAATTTAATAAGTGACAGATAATTGATGTTATTAAATTAATTAATTTATTATGACATTATTTAATATTATCACATATTAACATACTATTTATGATGATAAATATAATACTATTAATACTTATATTTTGGTGACGACGATATACGTCACCAATGATGTTATAAATAGGTGACAATTAACGATCGTCACCAATAATTATACATTAATTTAATTTAATCAGTGACAGATCAGTAATGTCATTAAATTAATTAATAAATTATAAAATTACTTAATATTATCAAATATTAGTATACTATTTATGATGATAAATATAATGTTATTAATACTTATATTTTGGTGATGGTAGTTTACGTCACAAATTATGTTATAAGATATATGACAAAATTAGAGTTGTTATTAGTAATATATATATTAACATTAGTGACATTATATCTAGTGAGATATAAAAAGTAAAATATTTTAGAATTCATCACATAACACATTTTAAATTGATGACATAATATAATCGTCACTTAATATTTAAGTCGTCACTAAAAATATTTTTTACCATTTAATTTTGGCAAGAAACGTTAATGTCAAATTTTTGTAACTTTATCATATGACTAAATAGAATATTATTACATAAAATACTCAAACCATAGAAATGAATAACGAATTAATAATTTTGTCATGTTATGTTTTTTATTTGTGACAAAAATGTCACACGTATATTTATTACTAATTGTCAAATTTATTGTAGTTAACACATCCCAAAATATCACCAGCTACAACCCGGATAATATTAAACAAATTTACCATTAATGTCTTAACATCGAGGTGTTGAAATGCTTCTGGGCAAGCCATCAACTAAATTTATGAACATCAAGGAAAATCCTTTGATTATGAGCATTTAATAATTATTGTGGTTATCACAAATATTTGCAAAGCCATCGAATCAATTGAAAATGAAGAAGGCCTCTCTAGTTCAAGGGTTATTGAGTATCAAAATCTCTGTAAAAGAAAGAACAACATTAAAATTGTTTTCTCTCAATGAATTTCATTTAAAAAAAGAATTAAAACTAAATTTCTTCTACAAAATTATCAAGAAAATACAATCTATTATATCGAATTTAGAATAAAATTAATTAGTATTTGGGTTGACTTGACTCTTATTGTCTTTGCTTGCAATCTTTAAGACACCCATATTTCAAGTGATAATTTCTTATTCTGTGGAGACCCACACCTCCAAATGGTAATTTTTTTATTGGGACACAATATTGAAGTTTTTAAAGTTCACACGTAAATGAGAAATTTTAATATTACTTGTTGTGTGGGTTAAATATTAAATAGTATTAAATAGTATTGTGAATTCACCCCTTTAAATTGAAGATTACTTGTACTCTATCCAATATAAAATCTAGTGAATATAGATCGTGACAAATAGTAGCAGGGGAAATCAAAGTTAAAAACTAGGGTTTCTGTTTACATAATTTCTATTACCATATTGGACGGAGGAATTTTCAACGTTTCGGAAATGCTCGAGATTGGAATGACGGGCAAGCGGCAAGCCTGTGGGTGTGGGTTATGACGCATTGCTACTCTACTTGATTACGAATCTAACATGGTTGGTCCAAAGAACAAGAGCCATTGATACGATGATGAGTTTAGAAATGGGATAGAACAATAATTACCTTGGAAATAACTACTTCATAAACTCATATCATACCGTCGTTTTAAGGTTCCCAATTAAAATACAATTCTTTTTCCTGAGTAAATTCTTCGGGTTGATATATTACTTTCTTTTTCGTTGCTGAAACTAGAATAAACCCAAATTTTCAAATCACTAAAAAGAATATTTCACAAGAGGAAAGGGAATATACAGAATTTATGTTTCAACAACAAAACAGGGGTTAAGACCCACAGATTGCAATGGATTAGGAATCAAGAAAGGACTCCGGACTTGCGACAAGATAGGTGGGCATCAATTGATCCACGTGGTGGAAACATGTCCAAAATTTATAAGATTTACAACATTATCTGGTGATACCCGAGTTTACGAGATTGATTCAATTTACCTGAGTTGGGAATACGTGTCGTCCCATATTTTAAGAATGCAGTACACTTATAGGTTGACGACTAGAAGCACCTAAGCCTAATGTAGTTGCATTGCAGCCTATTACTACCTCAATCATGACGCCACGTGCACGACATTTCCGAAGATTGAAAATTGGGGTTAGAGACGGATGTATCTAGATTGGGTTGAATCGAAGTCAGTGATTAAAAAATTAGGGTTTTAGAATTTTAAAACGATTATTTTATTTAAAGAATAATAAGATTGGAAATAATTAATTATTCTTAATTTCATGAAAAAGTATTATAGATTTTTTTAAATGCAGGTACAAGGAATGGTTTAAAATCGATCAAACGTTATCTAAATTAATTATTTTGTAAAATATAAGGACAAACATATGATATGTTGTTAAAGTAATTAATATTAAAAAAATAAGAATTATCTATTCACAATAATAAATTTTAATAATTTTATAAAAAAAAATTAAGTGAAACAATCTCATTATTATGTCATTATATTAATATGATTAGACATATTTAATTAAAAAAATAAATTAAAAATATTATAAAATAATTAGACGATCATCCTGTTAATAATGTTGTGTGATGAACTGTTTTATTTAAAAAAATATATTTTAAAAAATAAAAGCAAAAACTAGTAGCGCACTGCTAAATCCTAAATTTTTTAATGCACCACAAAACCTTATTAGAATTATTTTTTTATAATTTTATTAAATTTTTGTTTATGAGAAAATTAAATTAATTTTTAAATAACAAAAAGTAAGCCTTGAATCTTGAACTAAAGCGAGAAAGGGCGCGCGGTATACAAGAAACAAGCCATGTTGAAGGAAAGTCGCTTCCATTACTTCGAGAATAGTTGAACGTTGAAAACTCATAAACATCCCTCCTCCTTTTCCACCCCTCTTGCTTTCCCTCCATTATAAAATCACCGAAACACCAAAATCATCCGACACCAAAAATACATACTCGACAAACACAAACAGAAATCAACTTTCCTGATTCACCATGCATAAAACTCCTTCAGGTTCCACTCTAGGCCCAAGCGACCTTGACCTCTCTCAGGTTTTCTTTAAGCCCATCCTCAACACAGAGCCACCTTCTCCCACCAAGCGTAACACCAAGATCTCCGTCATTGGCACTGGAAATGTGGGCATGGCCATTGCCCAAACCATACTTACCCAAGACATTGCCGACGAGCTCGCTCTCGTCGACGCCAAGCCTGATAAGCTACGAGGCGAGATGCTCGATCTCCAACACGCCGCCGCTTTTCTCCCCCGCACCAAAATCCACGCGTCCGTTGATTACTCTGTGACCGCTGGATCAGATATTTGCATTGTCACGGCTGGCGCCAGGCAAATTGAGGGGGAGTCTAGGCTTAATCTGCTGCAGAGGAACTTGGCTCTGTTTAAGGACATTATTCCCCCGCTTGTCAAGTACTCGCCTGACTGTATTTTGATGATAGTGTCTAACCCTGTTGATGTGTTGACTTATGTCGCATGGAAGCTTTCCGGACTTCCTTCGAATAGGGTTATCGGGTCTGGTACGAATCTGGACTCGTCCAGGTTTAGGTTCTTGATCGCTGATCATCTCGACGTTAGCGCTCAGGATGTGCAGGTTCTTCTTTACTTAATCATTTTACGATAATTGGAAATTTGTATGCCTTTAGAGCAGTTAGTGCATATGTTTACGTTGGGCTGATTTAAAAATAGTATTGGAGTAGAATAATTTCTCTATTTTTTTAAGAACTTTTAAAGTCTAGTGTATCATGGGATAGTTTTTAATCCTCGCCGGTGGATTGGATTCTTAGGTATTTGCCTAGAAAGTCTTTAAAATAAGGCCATGTTTGGCTGTGGAGTGTCTATTGCATGGATACAAGGACTAGTCCAAGTCAAAGTGAATTTCAACCTAGGTTTGATACAGTGGACACGTTATAACCAACAATGTGAGCATGATACAGTATCGCGTTATTAATATATTACCTAAAATCCATTTATATGAAGTCCTATGATCACACGCATGCACAGTTATCTTCTGTAAATGTGGGTGATCCTACTAATTACTACAATAATTCTGTATGTTTGATAATAAAGTTAGTGTTAAAACTTCATTTAAAAGGTTCCCATTTAGTAACCTGTTGAAACGATCTGAAATAGGCAAATGATCGTATCATAACTCATTAGCCTGTAAAATTGTTGTAGGCTTACATTGTGGGGGAGCACGGTGACAGCTCAGTGGCCTTATGGTCAAGCATAAGCGTTGGTGGAGTGCCAATTCTGAGTTTCATAGAAAAACAACAAATCGCATATGAGAAGGAAGCACTAGAGAAGATACACAAAACAGTGGTAAACGGTGCATACGAAGTTATAAGCCTGAAAGGCTACACATCGTGGGCAATTGGGTATTCAGCAGCCAGTTTGGCTCGATCAATAGTGAGAGACCAGAGAAAGATCCATCCAGTTGCAGTCCTTGCAAAAGGGTTCTATGGGATTGATGGAGGCGATGTATTCTTGAGTCTGCCAGCACAACTTGGGCGGAGAGGCGTCATAGGTGTGACAGATATTCATTTGAACGATGAGGAGGTTGAACGCCTCAGGAACTCCGCTAAGACCATCTTGGAGGTGCAAAACCAGTTGGGAATCTGAGAAACAAACATTACAATAATAATTTAGTTTTTGTTGCATTTTTACAAAGCTTTGACACTTTGCAGATTAATGGTATTTAGTGTGTTGCATACCTAATTTCTTTGAAAGACGCTCCTTTCTATTGTATTTTATTGCTTATCTTGATTGGTTACCAACTGTGCTGTTGCTTTTGCTACAATTATGGTTTTATTTTTCCTCTATGGTACTTTCTTTTGGTTAATATGTTCTAGTTTTCCGTAATTATTGCAAGTATATAAAACCGCCAAAACAGCCTGCGATAATCTCCCAAGGAATTGATTTGAAGCGGTCCATTTGTGCAATGCAAAACAAGTAGTTTTTCGTGTCACATAAATTTATCAACTAATTGTACATCAGTTTAGAATTTGAAGTCATAAATAGGGTTTGAATTGCGCGTTGCTTTGTCTTAAAGTTAGTATTCGTAGACTATTCAATTCAAGCCAACTCAGTTTCATATGATAAAAGTCGTACTATTAGTTAGTTTCTTTGGCGTCAAGAAATAGAACTTCATTCCATAACGATTGTAAACGTGGCTGTAATGGTATAGTTCCTAGCTACCATTCATTTTATAAAAGAAATATTTACATACCTCCTCCTCTGTGATTTAACAAATTTACATATAGACATAATTTTTTTAAAACAAACAAATAGTACTCCTTAATAATAACACCTTTATATTTGACCGTTTACTAACTAAGCAAAATAATAAAATAACTAAAATAACATAACTTATGTATAAACATTTTATATATTAATAGAATTTTTTACATACCTTTCCTAAAATTTAAAAAAATTAAAAATTAAAAAAAAACCCTTGAAAGCCATTATTCAATTTTTGACATCTAATTTATTTTAATTTGATATATATATATATATTAGGTGCTAATTTATTGTATATATCCAATAAGTTTAAAAATAGGATAATTCTTGTATATTTAAGAATTATTTGAGAAACATTATATATTACAATAACTTTTCTTAAATTTTATATTAATAATTATTATATTTTTGTTCAATTTTTAAAACATAACATGTAAAATATTTAATTTATAAATTCATATTTATCAATCAATCACATATTTATTTATATATTTAATATATAATTATTCTATTTTATGTTAATAATTATAAATTATAATATAATAATTTAAACTCAAGCATATATTTTAATATTTTTAAATTATTAAATTATACCTCCAATAATTCAAAATCTAATAAAAAAATTAAAATGAGTTTATAATATTGTAGTATTTTTTAAAATTTAATGAGTGATCATACAATATCAATTCAATATCATGATTATAATAACTAAAACACATTTTTTCTTAAAAAAAAAAGAGATAAAAAAATTATTGTTGGAATATATATTTTTATTATTTTTAAATACTAATATTTGCCAAACACAATTCTAAAATTTATATAAATATTTTTATAGCACTATATGAATGTTTATGTCTAATTTATATAGATATTATTATAATACTTGATGTTTATGTCATATTTATATGAATATTATTATACCACTGTCGGGATGTACATGTTTAAAGAGAACAATTTCTACTCGTGGCAAGAGGGAGGAAATTGACTATCATTTAATTTTGTGCGACAGATTGAATATGCGCAATAAATTAGCACCTAATTTATATACGTTTATCAAAATAAATTAAATTTGATGTCAAAAACTGAAAAATGACTTTCAATAATATTTTTTATTAATTTTCTAAATCTCAGGAGAGATATTTGAAAAATATTACTAATATATAAAACTTATACACATAAGATTATTTTAGTCATTTTATTATTTTGATTAGTCAACTAACAATTAAACATAATAATATTATTATTAAGGAGGTACTATCTATTAATTTTTTAAAAAATTTATATATATATGTATGAATTTATCAAACATTAAGGGTGATATTTGAAAATACCGCTTTTATAAATTATATTTAGTTTGATTAGGTATTAAAATGCGTGATTTTTAAGTTATGTCTATTACAAGAAGAAATTAAAAAGGATTAAATATTAAATATTAATAAATTATACTAAAAATTAGTATTATTAAATTTCTACAATTTTAAATAAAATATTTATTTCATCTTATAAAATTGGAATCATGAAATCTAGTCGACCAAGGTTTTCCACGAAAGAAAATGAAAATAATAAATAAATTATTAATTATTAGTATGATTATTTTAAAAGATTAATATTGAGATATAAAATATAGAATTTCACTTGTTTTCTTTTTCCCTCTTCCCTCCAATTAAGTAGCTGCAAATATAACTGTCAACGGCCAAGCCCGTCACACTAGTGACCACAAGGTCCAAAACACCATGGCCCCCACCACCGCGACCACCAAATCACCGCCGTACAACCACCACATCACTATAATCCAAACATGAAGCCTGCTGTCTCAATTGATAACTTCTCTTTTCCCAGCGGCCACGCTTCTCGCGTTTGCTTCAACGCGGCATTTGTTCTTTGTTGGATGATTTTCAAGAAAGAGAATTATGCCACTTATGCATATGTAATTCAAGTGTTGTAAATTACAAACCTTCAATATTGAATGATTATCCTTGTTTTTAACTCCGTTTAGTGTTGCTTTTGTTCAATTATGTTCCATATAGTTACAAATAATATCTGCGATTGATTGACTTTTGGTTATAGAAATTAGGAATCGTCATTGATCTGAAAACTGTGTATACTGGAATATGATTTATATTAGCTATTGTTTCGTAATTGATCCCTAAGAAGTGTGCTGGGATTATTACTTATGCTTGTTTTGACTTGAATAGGTCATATATGAGGAATTGATTAATTCATTATATGTTCGTCCTGAGGGGGAGGTTCGTTTATTTTTGGTCATCACGAGTTTCCTTGGTTGGCCCGTGTAAGATTTTGTGATTTATAGAGAACTAATCTAGATGCAATATTATTTACCATCTTCAGCCAGGCCATGTGTCACTGAAAGATTTTTACTTCTTCAGTAAGTTTACTAATGAAGAATTTACCTAACTGGTAATATTGTGGAGGTGATATATACTTCCAGTGCTAAACATGCTTGTCTCTGAAAAGATATTGATTTCTTATATTTGTGGCTAATTTTGAAGAACTTCCACCCATAGGGCAATCCCAGGGCAGACCGGCAGATAGGTGGTACAAAAATGTTATAATCTTGTGTCTCTTCGTGGTGAATAATTGCCAACATTCTGTTCTTTGTTTCTTGGCATAGACTATTTGAGTTGGGTATCTAAAATTGATCTTTGATTTTAAGGACTAGTGCTCCCATGCCATTATAAATTTTTGCAACCCATAGTTGGTTAAATTCAAGTTGAGGTTATCGATGTTGTATATGAATTCAAATCACTACTGACAATTTTGGCATGCAAAGATGGTTTCGAAGAAGGAATATGATATTGTTGGATAAGAAGGAATCAAACAACTGGCCTTCAACCAAATGGTTGTGATGCTAATGTGGCAACCAAAGAATCCAATAGAAATCCTTAGAAAGCAACATCTAAGGAATACCCCTACTTCCTCTAGCATATTTCATTAGCCTTGGGAGATGGAAATCATATTCGGTTGCGGTAAGACAAGTGGTTAGGAAACTTTTCTTTGTGTGATTGCTTTCCCCGTCTTAATATTCCTGGCTTCATTAGGAATGTCAATACATTTTAGTGTAGTAATCTCCCCTCTTGAGGAAAGTTGGAGTTGGAACTTCAAATTTTTGAGAAATTTGAAAGAAAGGGAAATACAAGAATATTAGATCTTTTGATGTTGCTAGAGAATGTGAAAATTGATGAGACTAAGAGAGATAGAAGAGTATGGAAGTTGGAGACTTTAGTATCTACTCTTCTAAGTCAGATCTTTGGTGGTTGATTCATATTCCACTTGATGATGACTTCACATCTTTTAAATTAATTTGGAAAGCCAAAATTCCACCCAAAGTTCAAGTGTTTTCGTGGGCTTTAGTTCTAGGCAAAATCAACACAGTAGAAGTGATCCAAAGAAAAGTTTCCAATGATGTGTCTTTCTCCTTCTTGGTGCGTAATGTGTTGGAAAAATGATGAGAGAGTAATAATCTTTTCCTTCATTGTGATGTGGCGTCAAGATTGTGGGCTAGAGTGTGTAAAGAACCTAAGATTTCTCGTAATTACTTACTCTCACAAAATAATTTTGTCTTTCGGAAAGGCAGAAAACCAAATTTTTTTGGCTCTTTTATGAGTGTTGTGGCAAGAGAGAAACAAGCATATTGATGAAGAGGAAAAGAAAGAAAACAGAGACGGCCTGTGGGATAGAGTTCGGCTTTTTGCTTCTCTTTGGGCTCCGGTTTCGAGAGTCTTAAAAGATTGTTCTGTTTTCTTTATACATCTTAACTGGGAAAGGGTTTTGGGTTAATCTTGTATGGATTTTTGGTTAGGGACGGATGGATCTTAAGGAAGGTTGGTAGGATAGATTAACTTCCCTTCCCCTAATTTTCCCTTTTTGCTTTTCTTTGTGTACACCTGGTTCATTTTTGTTCCTGTTCTCTTTCTCCAAAGAATATATTTCTCAGTTTTTTCTTTAAAATTATATATATATATATATATAAGAGTCACTTGTCTCTAGGATAGTCAAGTTGGCAATGGTGTCTATTCGGTTCTGGACCGGTTCGGTTTGAGTAGAGAAAACGAAAAGAATGGAACCGGCCTAAACTAAAAATTATGACGAGCTGGTTCCACTGTTCGAAGTTAATTGAATCAGATTGGAATCGGTGATGAAATAGTTAACGTGTAGGGCCGGTCCGATTCCAACTCGGTTTCGATTTCGAGCCGATTCCGATTTCTGGCCAATTTCAATTCTAGATCGGATCCGATTTCGGACCGTTTCGGTTATCATACGGTTTAATTCCGGTTCATGGAACAACTTATCAAATTCATAGAATGGGCCTGTTAAGTTCATGGAACGGGCCTGTCAAGTTCAACATTTTTTTTTCAATTTAATTAAAATTAAATAAAATATTTTATAAATTATCAAAAAGTATAAAAAAAAAATACAATAAGAGTTGATGTATTTATATATTTTTGATGATGAATAAGATTGACTTTATGATGAATGTATATTTAGTTCTTGATAATGTTAATTTCACATGTAATATGGATATAAATTTGATGTGCTGTCAGGCAACCAAAATAAAATTCATGCTCCAAAAAATATGTGTAGTGGAGTGAGTAAGGATTATTCTCACAGAGAGTATCTAGTTTAATTTTATGCTATGTGAATAGAAATGAGGGGTTTTGAGTATAACGAAAATAATTTTAAGAAAAACAACTAAGGAACAATTCAAATTGACATATTATAATTAATAACAAGAACAAATATTGGTCTAAGTCAACATTCACCATCGAAATTTTACAATTAATCATTGATGTAATTATATATCAATTCACACTTTAAATATTCACCATTAAAATTATTTTCCTATCTCTCCTTAGTCGTAGTTAATTAGAAAATAAGCGATTTAATTAACCTTAACTACTAAATAACCCAAGACAAGCGTTAAAGGTTTAATCTAGTAATAACCTTAAGAATTAGAAAGATCGATGAAGCTAAATAACACAAGCACAAATAGTTGCATTTAATTTAATCAAATGTTCTTTCTAAGATCTAAATATTTTTGAGGTAGAAAATTGTTAAATCTTAGTTGCTTCACAAATTAGAGGGATCAAATAATTATGGAATTGATTTTTAACCTAGCAGTATATTGTAACAAATAATAAACTAGTACGCTTCCTAGTAATTAAACAAGACAATTATGAAAATAAGCACAGAAGAACATCCAATAGTCAAGCATAAATAGGACAATAAAAACAAATTAGATTTCATAGTTTTATTAATTCCGAGGCTTCCGTTTAGCCTCGCAATTATTGAAGCAATTTCCTTTGGCCAATTATAAAAGTTTAGTCACGCAAGAACATGATGAAACTCGAAAGAAAAGTTAGAGAAAAGATTAGAGAGAGAGGTGTATATCAAGTTTAATCTATCCGATTCTGAGCCGATTCGGTCCGAGTCGAGGAAACAGAAGGGATGGAACTGGCCTGAACTGAAAACTATGACTGATCGATTCTATTGTTTGAAGTTAATTGAATCGGATCGGAACTGGTGATGAAACCGTTAATGGGTAGGGCTAGTCTAATTCTAGGCCAGTTTCGGTTCCAAGCGGGTTCGGTTCCAAGTCAATTCCAATTTTTGGTTGGTTTCGGTTCGAACCTATTTCGATTCCAGGCCGATTTTGGTTCATCATACGATTTGATTCCGATTCATGGAACAACCTGTTAGGTTCATGGAATGGGCTTGTCAAGTTTATGGAACAGGCTTGTCAGGTTCAACATTTTTTTTTTCAATTTAATTAAAATTAAATAAAATATTTTATAAATTACCAAAAATTATTTTAAAAAATACATCCAATTATGTTAATTTTTATTAATTAATTAAAAAATACAATGAGGGGTGATGTATTTATATATTTTTGATGAAGAATAGATTGATTTGACGATGCATATTTGTTGTTAAATAAATTGATGTGTTTATATGTTTTTGATAATGAATAAGATTGACTTTATGATGAATGTGTATCTAGTTCTTGATGATATCAATTTCACATGTAATATGGATATAAATTTGATGTGCTGTTGTAGGCAACTAAAAATAACATTCATACTCCTAAAAATATATGTAATGGTATGAGTAAGGGTCGTTCCCACGGAGAATATCTAGTTTAATTTTATGTTATGTGAACAAGAATGGGGGGTTTTAAGTATAACAAAAATAATTTTAAGAAAAACAATTAAGGAACAATTCAAATTGACATATTATAATTAATCACAAGAACAAATATTGGTCTAAGTCAACATCCACCATCGAAATTTTACAATTGATCATTGATGCAATTATATATCAATTCACACTTTAAATATTCACTGTTAGAATTATTTTCCTATCTGTCCTTAGTTGTAGTTAATTAGAAAATAAGCGATCTGATTAACCTTAACTACTAAACAATCCAAGACAAGTGTTAAAAGTTTAATTTAATAACAGCCTTAAGAATTAGAAAGATCGATAAAGCTAAACAACACAAGTATAAATGATTGCATTTAATTTAGTCGAACGTTCTTCCTAAGATCTAAATATTTTTGATATAGTAAATTGTTAAATCTTAGTTGCTTCACAAATTAGAGGTATCAAATAATTACGGAATTAATTTTTAACCTAGCAGTAGATTGCAACGAATAATAAACTAGTAGACCTCCTAGTAATTAAATGAGACAATCATAAAAATAAGCATAAAAGAACATCTAATATTCAAGCATAAATTGAATTATAAAAGCAAATTAGATTTCACAGTTTTATTGATTCCGAGACTTCTGTTTCCTTTGACCAATTATAAAAGTTTAGCCACACAAGACTATGATGAAACTCGAAGAAGAAGTTAGAGTAGAGAGGAGAGAGAGGCGTGTATCAAGTTTAATTTAAAAATAAATTAAAGTTCTAATATAACTAGAAAAGTGGTGATTTCAACTGAAATTTTCATGCACCAGATTTGGAAACTTTCAAAAATAAAACACGTCAAATTCACGTTTTACAATTACAAGCTAAGGTACGTTCTAGAACGTCAATAGTATAGGTGCAACAATTCAAGCTCGATTTCGACCATGATATAGCTCGTATGTCTCAAAACTCAAAACATAAAAGTTATAGAGGTTTTTTTTGGCATTCTATAGCAGCTTAAATCATCTCAATAAGAACTTGGATGAGAGAGTTATGCTCAAATTACGAAGCAGTGTTGAAATTGTCCAAAATAGCCCAATTAACTTCATTTTGCACTCAAAGCCTTCATTTGCGTTTTAAATCAAAAAAATAAGAATAATGAATACATTTATGTATCAATTAAGTGTAAAATACTAAACATTAAGGGAGAAAAAAATGATATTTTGTATTCTCGTCAATATTGTTAAATGTGTTAAACTAAAGGAAGAACTAAGCTAGTCAAGGCAATTATATTTATATATTTGCAAGAGTATGTTTTTTTTAAAGAATTTTAAAGACATATTTGTGTTAACCAGTTAATAAGAGTTTTGACTGGTTAACATACTTTTGTTGTTTAGAATTTTAAAGGCAAAATAGTGTTAACCGGTTAACAAGAGTGTTAATTGGTTAACATGCTTATGTTATTTAAAATTTTGAAGACAGAATTGCGTTAACCGGTTAATAAGAGTGTTAACTGGATAACATGCCTCTATTTTTTTTTTTATATTTTATTTTAAAGGCATAATTGCGTTAACTAGAGTGTTAACTAGTTAACATGCTTTTGTTTTTGTTTTTTTAATCAATTATAAAACTTGTATCATTAAAAGGTAAAAAAGAAATATATATATATATATATATATATTGTGTCATATATTTTCGTACTGTTTGTGACGATAAATATAATAGCATTACTACTTATATTTTGGTGACGATGGCGTACGTCACAAATGATATTATATATAGGTGACAACTAACTATCATCCCTTATAATTATACATTAATTTGATTTAATTAGTGACATATGATTAATATCATTAAATTAATTAATTTATTATGATATTATTTAATATTATCATACATTGGCATACTATTTGTAACGATAAATATAATACCATTAATACTTATATTTTGGTGACAATGATGTATGTCACTAATGATCTTATACACATGTGACAACTAACTATCATCATCTATAATTATACATCAATTTGATTTAATTAGTGACGGATAAGTAAGGTCATTAAATTAATTAATAAATTATAACATTACTTAATATTGTCATACATTAGTATACTATTTGTGATGATAAATATAATAATACTTATATTTTGGTGACAGTAGTTCTATCACGCCCCCGCTCATGGGGTTCACACTAGACAACCGCTATAGACCTTCAAGACACATTTCTAATCCCTGAACATATCCCTCAGGTCTGTAAGGCTGCTTGGGTACTTGTCCCCCCTGTGTGTTTACATGTATCTCAAAGCAATTTTTAAAACAATTCATAAACACATTTCTGTAACTCATCTCTTTGAAACAATTTTCATATCATTTCACAATGAAGATATAGTAAAATTTAAGATACATGTAAAATACTTATCAAATTATATTAATTCTGTTCATAATTACAAACATAAATAGCTTTATAAAAAATACCCAGTGAACAAATCTGTCCAATCTATGAGTCGAGAATATCTACTGTACTTGAGGGAGTTACATCCTTTATTGATCACTACCACCTGCATACTGCACTTCTTAATCTCGATCTTCTAAAAACTAGGAGGTGAGGAGGGTGAGTATATAGAGATACACTCCATGAGTGGATAAAAAAATACAGTTTAATAAAACAGTTATTAATGCACATAAAATAATTTTATATTGATAAAATAATGCATGTTATACAAAATAACTAGGTTGGCTCCTCTTCCCGATGATTACCTTGGCCGTGGTAACCCCGAGACCGTCAGTGGGCCTTATACATAGAAAATGATACTCATTCATTAAAACAATTCTTCAAGTATAAAAATATATGCTCAATTTCTAAAACTGGCTCACCACTGACATTAGCCTTGAGTAGTCATATGGTGATACTCATGACTGTTCTCGTCAATCTCATAGGTGGGCAACTCCATATCATCATTCACCCGTACAATTGCCCCACCAGTAGCGCACTCACCTAAGCGGCTACTTATAGGTCTGTCCTTAGGTAACTTTCCTGTAGCTACAGTCATATACCAACCTGACTCTTCGGCCATATCACCAATACAAAGTTACAATCAAATTCATTTACATAAACATTTATAATCATTTTATTTTTAATATCATTGCAAGCCATGCATTTTTAATATTAAACTTGGCCTCCTAGCCATTCACATTTCAAATCAAAAACAGGTCATTCATGTGCATTTCAAATCAAAAACAATAAATCTATTTTTTATTTCATAAAACAGTAAATTTCATAAAATATTTTAAAAGCATGAAAACGAGTAAAATAGTTTCACTCACAGTAATAGGGAAGGTCTCCACTCCTTACACTAGTTCTTGCGTCTAGTATGTCTCTCTTCTGAGTGTTCGGTGCCTATATCATACATATATAATATTATAAATTCTGAGATTCTAATTAATCAATATTTATGCATTAAATGTGATGTTTATGATCTTCGTGTCTAAAGTTCCTTAGTTTGGCACATTTAACCTTACGAGACTTTCTAACGTAGGCCATTTAATCGATTCTTAACAACGGAATCCCATAGCTGTAGTTATTCAAATTTTTGCATTTTTATCTAAAACGGTTATGCACGTTCCAAATGTTATATTTGACACCTATTGAACATTATATACTTCCTAATATCGCTAATTAACACAATTCAACATTTCTACGCGAGATTAAATGGAAATTCTGGTGAACAGTAACCCTAAGATTCCAACTTGTAATCAACCTTTAAAATCAAGCCTAAAATGAGTTAATAGATTTACCTTTAGCTTGTAGATGTCCTTAGAACTCTTGCATTGTCGTTTAAACTTGAAACTCCCAAATTGATTTAAAACTTTAACTCATTCTCGCACTCTTCCTTACTGTTTCAAGCCGAAATTGGTATCAGATTGTTGGGGTGAAGATGAAGAGTCACTTAGCAGGCCAAATCTGACCAAAAACTTAGGTGATTGGCTTTGATTTGTAAGGAAATTAGAGAGAAATATTTTTAGAGAGAGGTAAATGGATGAATGAGAACTCCTAGAATCGTTCCTCCCTTGTGGGTATTTATAAAAGTATGTGAAATGACTCATTTATCCGTCGAATTTTGCCCAAATTTTGAGTAAAGTATCGATACCTTTGGGCTGGATATCGATACTTTTAACTTGGGTATCGATACCTTCGGTCTAGGTATTGATCTATTCCTTAAAAATTTAATTTTAAAAATTTTTTTAACCCCGAGTATCGATACATTTGCCTGTATGTATCGATCTTTCTCTTTTCAACGTATCGATACCTTTGTTGAAGGTATCGATCTGGTTCAGCATGTTATTATTTTTCAACTCTCTATTTCAGCATGTATCGATACTTTCTTCATAGGTATTGATCTGTTCGATTCGAAATTCCTTCCTAAGCTATTGACTTGCAAAGTATCGATATCTTTCTTTATAGGTATCGATCTGTTCAATGAATATCGACATGCATTCTTAATGTATTGATACATTTGAACAATGTATCGATACTTCCATTCCAGGTATCGATCCCTTCATGCTTATAATAGATTTTTGACATTTTCTCTTCATTTTTAAGTACCCATTTCGTTTACCTTTCGGGGGCTTTGCCCCCGATCCCCTACAAGGGCGCTGCTCCTTGACCCCACTAGCTAACCGGCTAGCAAGATCGTCGAATGTTTCAGCGTAGGGCAATATGCGAAAACCCAACTTATGAAAAACTTCAAATTATATTTTAAATTTCATTGTATTATCTTTATTAAACTTGAATCTAAATTCACTTACGTCTCGTTAATGTGCTACTTAATCTTGTACAATGCACGTGGGATAATGAATGTTATGAAATAACCATTTTACCCTTATGTCTGAAAAATGGGGTTTACATGTTCACGTCACTAATTATGTTATAAGATATATGACAAAATCAGAGTTGTCACTAGTAGTATTCATTAACATTAGCGACATCATATTGAACAAGGTATAAAAACAAGACGTTCTAGAATTCGTCATAGAACACATTTTAAATTGATGACATAATATAATCGTCACTTAATATTTAAGTCGTCATTAAAAATATTTTCCTCCATCTAATTTTAGTAGGAAACATTGGCGTCAAATTTTTTATGATGCTATCATGTGATCAAATAGAATATCATTACGTAAAATACTCAAACTATGGAAATGAGTGACGAACTAATGATTTCATCACGTTATGTTTTCTATTTGTAATAAAAAGAAAATATGTCACACTATATTTATCATTAATTGTTAAATTTGTTGTAGTGATAGTTTCATGCAAATCAGTGCTCAAGGTTAACTCCTCATTCTCTTTCTCAATATGCTTACTAATAGCAATTTTCAATCCATCTTTTCTATCAAGTTCAAAAACTTCATGTGCTAAAGAATCAATCACATCAATAGAATAAACAGATTATCATCACCAGGATATTTCATGGCAACATAAATATTAAACTTAACAATTTCAGCATCAAACTCCATTGTAAGTGTGCCACTATAAACATTTATCTTAGTCTTAGATGTCTTTAAAAATGGTATTCCTAACAAAATAAGAGCGGTTTGATCACCATTCTTCATATCAAGTACATAGAAATCAGAAGGGAAAACCATATTATTAACTTGCACAAAACATCCTCAACTACACCCTTAGGATAAGCATTAGATCTATCAACCAAATGAATCACAACACTAGTTTTATTCAAAGGTCTATGTTTAATAGAAGCATAAATAAAATTATGGCATGACATTAATAAAAGCTCCTAAATCTATCATGGTCTTCTTAAATCTAATGTTACCTATCGTATAAGGGATAGTAAACATACTTGGATCTTTGCACTTTGCATGGAGTTTTCTTTGAATAATTGCATAAACATTCTCCACTACTCTTACCTTCTCACATCTTTTAAGTTTATGTTTTCTCTTAATTGTGCACAGTTCTTTTAGGAATTTAACATAACTAAGTACTTGTTTAATAGCATCTAAAAGTGGAATATTTACCTCACATCTACGAAAAGTCTCATATAAATCTTTATTTTGCTCATCTTTTCTAGATTTTGCTGAAGTTTGAGAAAAATGAGGTTCTAGTTTATAGTCAGAAAAAGGTGGAAATTTACGCTTAGAAACGTCATCGGCATTGAGAATAACGTTTTTCTCATTTTCTTGCTTCTGCGATGCAAGGGCTGCCTTTACTAAAATCTCAACCTCTTTACCACTTCACAAAACGATTTCACTTGCATTTTCTCTTAGATTTATTATTGTTTGAGAAGATAATTTCTCCTAACTTTGCTTCTCTAGCCGATTAATTGTAGTTGCCATCTGGCCCATCTGATTGTCCAAACTTTGAATACTTGCCTTCACCTCTTGTTGAAATTATTTTGTCTCTTGTTGATATTACAAAATATTAATGGCAAGAGACTTAACAATACCTTCTAAAGACATACAAGAATTAGAAGTTTGGCTCAATTGTTGTCTAAGGGGGCATGACTGCTTATATTGCTGGTAACTTGAGCGATTTTAAGTCGTGAGCTGATTTCCTTGTGGATTCCCATAGCTAAGATTAAGGTGCTCCCTCTATCCCGGGTTATACGTGCTTGAATAGGGATCATACTTCCTTTGCGGTTATTCAGAAAATTCACCCGCCATATTCACTTGCTCAATGGGCTCCTCTGAAAAGTTGGGCACATATCAGTTAGATACCCTATTACCGAACAAATCCCACAAGCTTTCGCTGGTTGCATATTACCTACAACCATTTGACTAACAAGAGAAGTTAGACTTGCAATTTGTTATTCAATGGAGGAAATATTTGCCTTATTAACATGCTTTAATGAAGGATCAAGTCTAGTGCCAAATTGTTAAGAATTGACCACTATATTTGCAATCAAGTTTTTCGAGGCCTTAAGAGTTTTATCAATCAAAGCTCCTCCACTAGTGGCATCAATCATGCTCCTATCAATGGGTAGAAAACCCTCATATAAATACTGGATAAGCAACGGCTTACTAATTTAATGATGGGGGAAGCTTACACATAATTTCTTGAAACGTTCCCAATATTCGTGTAAGGATTCTCTGTAGTACTGCCTTACACTACAAATTTCTTTTTGAATGTTGACCGCCCTTGAAGCTGGAAAATATTTCTCCAAAAACAACCTCTTCATCTTATTCCATATGATAATACTTTTGGAGGGTAGATAATAGAGCCAATCTTTAGCCGAATCCTTCAAAGAAAACAAAAAGGCTCTTAATTTAATTTGCTATTGTCACTACCGTGGGTTTCATACTCGTGCATACCACATGAAGCTCCTTTAGATGCTTATGAGGATCTTCACCTACAAGGCCATGAAAAGTGGGCAAGAGATATATTAGTCCAAATTTTAATTCAAAAGTAGTAATAGCATTTAGAGTTGGGAACGTTATGCACAATGGTTGTTGATTTAAATCAGAGGCAGCAATCTCTTTCAAAGTTTGATTTTCAGTCATGACTTCATTCTCTTTTAAATCAGAATCATTATAAAATAAGGAATCAAGAGCTAGATTGTTCTTTTTAGAATTTCTCTGAGCTTCCCTTCTTAACTTGCGTAAAATTCACTCTATTTTTGGATTACACTGCAAATCACCTTGATTCGAATATCGAGTTACAGACATAAAGAATTAAGGAAACTCTAATAAACCATGAAAAACAAATTAGAAAAAATCTAAAATAATGAAAATAAACAAAAATTCTACGCTAAATCACAAAAATGCATAAAAACTCTATAAACCGGTGGAATTTGGCCTCGAGAGGGTGAGGCTAGTAATTTATAAGATTACTAGTCTTGCTCAAAATGTTGTTTACCTTTAGAAAAATACATTATCAAAATCCGGTTCTACCAAAACCAGAATTATGTCGAAATAGTAACTATCGAAAGCTAACGATTTTTTTTTCAAAAATTTCAAGAACGAAATAAGGATCACAAGAAACATAAAAAAAAAAATCAACTAGAATTATTCCATAGCAATAGTGCCAAAATTTGGCTTGCTGTCGTAGGCAACAAAAAATCAAACCTATACTCTTGAAAATATATGTTGTGGTATGAGTAAGGATCGTTCCCACGGAGAGTATCTGACCTAATTTTATGCTACATGAATAAGGATGAGAGATTTTTAAGTATAACGAAAATAATTTTAAAAAAATAACTAAGGAATAATTCAAATTGACATATTAAAATTAATCATAAGAACAAACCTTGGTCTAAGTTAAAATCGACCATTAGAATTTTATAACTAATCATTGATGCAACTATATATCAATTCACACTTTGAATATTCACCATTGGAATTATTTTTCTATCTCTCCTTAGTCGTAGTTAATTAGAAAATAAATGATCTGATTAATCATAACTATTAAACAACCCAAGACAAACGTTAAAAGTTTAATCTAGTAACAACCTTAAGAATTAGAGAGATTGATGAAACTAAACAATATAAGCACAAACGGTTGCATTTAATTTAGTCGAATGTTCTTCCTAAGATCTAAATATTTCTGACGTAGAAAATTGTTAAATCTTAGTTGCTTCACAAATTAGAGGGATCAAATAATTACGAAATTGATTTTTAACCTAGCAGTATATTGCAATGAATAATAAACTAGTAGGCCTCCTAGTAATTAAACGAGATAATAATGAAAATAAGCACAGAAGAACATCCAATAGTCAAGCATAAATTGAACAATAAAAACAAATTAGATCTCACAGTTTTATTGATTCCAAGGCTTCGGTTTCCTTTGACCAATTATAAAAGTTTAGCCACGCAAGGTCATGATGAAACTTGAAGGAGAAGTTAGAGAAGAGAGGAGAGTATAACGAAAATAATTTTAAGAAATATAACTAAGGAACAATTCAAATTGACGTATTATAATTAATCACAAGATCAAACCTTAGTCTAAGTCAACATTCACCATCGAAATTTTACAACTGATCATTGATGCAACTATATATCAATTCACACTTTGAATATTCATTGTTTGAATTATTTTTCTATCTCTCTTTAGTCATAGTTAATTAGAAAACAAGCGATCTAATTAACTCTAACTGATAAATAACCCAAGACAAGCGTTAAAGGTTAAATATAGTAACAGGCTTAAGAATTAGAAAAATCGATGAAGCTAAACAACACAAGCACAACTGATTATTTTAATTTAGTAGAAAGTTCTTCCTAAGATCTAAATATTTCTGACGCAACAAATTGTTAAATCTTAGTTGCTTCACAAATTAGAGGGATCAAATAATTACGGAATTGATTTTTAACCTAGCGGTATATTGCAATGAATAATAAATTAGTAGGCCTCATAGTGATTAAACAAGACAGTAATGAAAAAAAGCACAGAAGAACATCTAATAGTCAAGCATAAATTGAACAATAAAAAAAAAATTAGATACCATAGTTTTATTGATTTCAAGGCTTCGGTTTTCTTTGACCAATTATAAAAGTTTAGTCACGCAAGGTCATGATGAAATTAGAAAGAGAAGTTAGAGAAGAGAGCGCACTCCACACCCCCCCTTTTTACAAGTTATTTATTTGCTTTCCAAGCCTACAAAATCCCTAAAAGTATTCTAAACATTATCTTAAAATAATAATCTCTAAATCTGACTAATTAAGGAAAATATCAAAAATAAATTAAAGTTTTAATATAACTAGGAAAGTGGTAATTTCAACTGGAATTTTCGTGCACTAAATCTAGAAACTTCCGAAAATAAACCGCATCAAATCTACGTTTTAGAATTGTAAGTTAAGGGACGTTCTAAAATGTCAACAGTATATGTGCAGCAACTTCAAGCCTAATTTCTACCTTGATTTATCTTGTATGTCTCAAAACTCAAAACATAAAAGGTGTAGGAATTTTTCTTAGCATTCCATAGCATCTTGAATCATCTCAATCAAAACTTGGATGAGAGAGTTACACTCAGATTACGAAGCAATGTTGAAACTATCCAAAATCGTCTATTTAACTTTGTTTTGCACTTAACGCCTCCATTTGCATCCTAAATCCAAAAATAAGAATAATGAATACATTTAGGCACCAATTAAGTATAAAAGACTAAACATTAAAGGAGAAAAGTATGACATTTTGTATTCTCATTAATATTATTAAATGTGTTAAACTAAATGAAAGATTTCTATGTTTATATATTGTTGATGATACCATAAGAGATATTGATGTTTTGATTCACTTGCAATATGAGTATATAGTGTTGATAAATGTTTTTGATAATAACATATGATTATGTATTGTTAATTGTGCAAAACTAAACATTTTCTGTGAGAAAAAATCTGTGTATAAGTCAACAGGATTGATACATGGAGTTTTGATTTCGTGATAAAAGAACATCATTTAAGTATAAGAAAAAATCTTTAAATAACATAATGTCAAATTTTGGCAAGTTTAAGAATATTATGTGGTCAAATGGAATGAATGATGTAAGTGGTACAACTGAAATCTAATAAATTATATTATACTTTTTATAGGTGTTTCATTGTGTTTTCAAGAATATTTTTCAATTATATATTGTTATGAAAGTATTGATATTCACATTGTTATGTATTATTGTGATTATTCATGATTATGTATTATTGAGATTGTTTTTAAGTTACGTGTATTAGTATCTAAGCATGAACATATATATCGTGTTTTAAGTGATAATAAAAAGAATTTATAAGAAAAGTGTTTATAAAAGTTAAGATTTGTGTGGTAACTTTTTTACTTATTAAGTAGACAATTATAAGTTTATAAGGACCCTTTATATATATGGTCATTCATTTAGGTTTGGTACATTGATAAGTATTGTTAATTATTCCGTATGATATGAAAAAAGACTTTTGGGATACTTTTAGGCATAGTGTGTCTTCACATTTGTGTGACGACGTATTTATGCACGTGGGAAGACTCACCGCTGATTAGGGTGAGAGAGTGGCTCGTACTTTCGAGTATGAGTGTTTGTTGCTTTTGAAATCATATGCCTTACTTGTGCTTATCCCACATACAGTATGTCATCAACAGGTAAAATTTGAGTAAAATCTCTAAGTAATATTCTATTAAGTAATAATTGAAAGAAACTTCTACAGTAATTTATTGTGAAAGTTTTAAAATGATTATGATTTTCAACGCATGTCATATTATGTGCACGCATTGTATATAAGTATGTATGTGTTTTGTGTATATCAAAAACTAGTAAACTTACAGAGTTTAAAACTCATTATAATTTATTGTGATTTTCAAATAATTAAAGTTAAGCTCATAGCAAATGAATTTGAATAAGTATTTATTGTTCTTTAATTCCTAATGATTTAAAATTTTTGCTGTTATTAAGTTTTGTAAATTATTTAAAAATAATTTTTGTGACTAAAAAATATTTATGAAGGTATATGAGTTAAATTTTAATACTTCTCAATATTTAAATTTTGTAATTTAAGATAAATTAGACCTCGTACCCTTTAGAATTTGGGGGCGTTATAGATGATGTAAAGGCTTCATGGCACGCTTTCTTTGCCCAGAGTTCTTGGACCAATCTATCCTCTTCTGCTACCTTTTGCCATCAGTTAGATGGGGTTCATATTCCGTTTTAGTGTGCTCCATGTGCAGATTATATATGAATGGGAGAAGAGCTTGAACATTTGAAATGAGAATTTCGCCAGCTGAGTTGTTGAGCTGTGGCTAGTAGGACCTCTACTGATACAGAGCAAGTGCATTTGTCACGCTTAACCCTGTCATAGCTGTGGCCAGATTACTATGGAACACAGATCTATATGCCAGTTGCATTACATCATTTAATTTGCAACACTCATGGCCTCCCGTGGAAGCCATTTACTCTTGTAAAGCTGGTACCGAGATGGGATTTCAGCACATTATTGAAGGCTGTAATTAGCTGTATTGTGTTGAAAGTGACATTTAATAATGAAGGGGAGAAATTTGTTGTTGAACAATTATGTTGATGAAAAAATAGGTTGACGAGATATGCGCAGGTCTGCTACTTTTTATACTTCATTGAAATCACATGTGCTGATAACTGTACGATGCTTTTGTGGAATTTTTTCTTCTCCGTAGTTTGAAAGAAGAGTAAATGAAAAGTTGTTAGCCGAATCATTCACTAAACAGCTGCTTTATTCATGATAAGCTTTATCCGATAAGGTGGTGTTTGTTGATTGACTGATTGATTGTGACATCAGAAGCTTGCTAAATTAGTGCTGATTATTATTGTAATAAGTTACTAGTTGCACAGTTGCTTCTGTACGATGATGGAAATATGAAACATACCTAGATATTAACGGATTAATCAATCGCTTAGTTATCCTTTCTCTCACGGGGTAAGGTTCTAATCTATTGACAGGTAGCACCCATGGCAGTGGAATGATTTGCTTTCACATTGTTGCATGTTTTCTGTAGGATTGTTTTCCTGTAGAAGCTGAGGAAGGTCTGTGTCTTTAATTCTAGTTGGATTTAGTTATCAGCTTTATGTTTGAATACAATAGCTTTAGTGGTCCTACGTTGGAAATTAAGCCTTGAATTTATGGTCGGTTATTAAGGCTTGTCTAAATTGGATCTCTGTGGCTGGTCCCCATAGGATTGACCAGAGCTTTTGGTTGTGGAGTAGCAATAGAAGCTTGTTAATCTTGCGAGATTACTGCACCACATGTGCTTTTCATCGTTGCCTTATCTGATCTGAGTTTGAATCCTTAAAAGCCGGCTCTCCTGCAAAACCCTACTAAGCTTTCTCAGTCTCAAACAGGTAGATGCAATTATTCAAAGCCTAATGACATTAAGCATGTGCCCATGCTAGATTGATATTAGAATCTATTGAGAAAATTAGCAGAACAAAAGGAAAACTCCAAGGAGGTTTAATTGATTGTATTTTCAATTGAGTTCAAAGTCATGTCGGTAGGAGCCTGGTCCCTTCACAACCATGATCAACAAACCAAACCCCTGGCTGATGCTAGCCTGCAATATAAGAGTTCATTGACTAAGTAAGATAATTAAGGCTGCACATCTTCAGAAACTGTTCTTATCCTGAAAAAGAAAATAGGAAAAATTTTATTACCGTCGGCCATGAAATCAACCTTGTTGGAAAAGTTTAACCAGGCAAAGTTGATGGTTAGCACAATTTAATTATAAGAAAGACTATACACTAGATTTGTTGCTTATTGAAATTTTCTTTTGATTCTAATTCCAACTTTTAATTAAAAAGACTGTGTTGTTGGTAATACTCTGGGTGCAGTTATTTGTACCACAGTTGGTGAATCGGAGATTCTGAAATGTTAAGAGCAGTGACAGTGAGGCCTCAGATTTCCACTACTACTCAGTTGGGACAAAGTCTGAGCTGGTAAGCGTGTTTTGGTTTGCAAGATGCTGAGCTCACAGACAATTTTATCACTCCAGCTTGTGAATGCGGGCTGCCCCAGAGAGAACGTACATATGTGAGTGTAACTGGGGTATTTGTACGAAGCAGTTATTTTAGGAGGTTACAATTTAATTTATAGTCGCCGTGGTGTGGTGCGATAAGCTCAGAAAAATTGGGCATCTTGCTCTTTTTCATAAGGATTTAGACCACAGAGTCAAATTGGATTTTGGGGCCGGCTAAATGAGTGGTGGATTTACATGTGTGATATGTACATGGGATTTTGGCAGGTGTGTTGAGTACCTCTTCATAATCATCTCTGCCATAACCAGAACCTGAGCAGAGAGATTCAGAAGGAAAAACACTGACACTATTTCATAGAGAAAAGATTACAAGAGTTTGGAGAGTTGCAGGCAGTGCATCATTCGGAGCTCTGTCCTTTGCCCCACTAGTTATGATGAATGAAGCACTAGACTTGGTTTCCTTTATTGGGATGAAAGATTGATTTTTAGTTTTTTTACCTACATCTTCTAATCTTAATTCACTTTTATTATCCTCGTAATCATTAGAATTCCGGATTTGCATATTTCTAGACAAAAACTGCTTGCTTAATTCCATTTTTTTTACCCAGCATCAGGCGTTTTATAACTTAGTAATGCTCATGATGCTCCAGGCTCTAACCAACTATAATTACACGATGGGAAATCATTTGGTAAGCATATTTTACTCAAGGATGAATCATTTGTAATATAATGTTAAACAATTATTGGAAAGAGGTAGGGTCTAACCATTCAAAGGAGCTTTATTGACTAAAGGTAAAGGCTCATATATCCACGAGTAAAAATATGAAAAGAAAAGGGGTCCTATAGAGCTAACATGTAGAAATTGAAGCTTTTGTTGAGAAAAATTTTGGTTGGAGCGAATATTGAATTGACCTACTTATTGCGACTGATATGAAGGAGATTGCATGCATGTGAAGTTATCAGCTCCCAGCTAGGAGATTTTTACCGACCAGCCGGTGCATATATAATTTCTTTTTGACCAATTAATTATCAAATTTCTGTTCATCTCTGACAATGGGGGCCTTAACAAGCAAAATATATGATGACATTTATTGGTATCTGGGAGTTGTTATGGAGAAGATAGAGTTTACTGCAATCATGTCATTGTCTCTTATTCCATTTCTTGTGTTTTCTAATGAATTATGAGTTGGACCTTCACACCTTTTTTTAGTAACACTCCAAAAGTTACTAGAGTATAATTTTTTAAGGATTCACTTGGATTAAATTTTTTCTATAACTTACTTCGAAATATTTACTATAAAAAAAATGTGTAACTTAAATTTTTATTTAGAATTATGGTATTTTTACTATATTTTAAAAGTAAAACTAAAAAAAAAATTTACTAATATCAATTTTTAGTAAAATTTACTTATTTTTTTAATGAATATTTGATATTTAGTGTTTATATCTCAAAATCTTCAAATTTTGATTTCTAGACATAATTTGGACAGCGTTTAATTTGTTTTTTTTTTAAATTTGTAATTTTCAGAAATAAATTTTAAAGGTAGTGCTAAATGAGCCCTAAATAACTGATATTTTAGTTATTTTCCAGCTTTTCAGAGGTGACATTAATTAATTTTCTAAGGATTGTGATCATATGATTGAATTACAGATCAAAGTTACCGCAGTTAATAAATGGAAAAATGGTTAGTATTCAAAGATGAATGTTATTAGTAGCTAGCAAACCAACCACTAGATATTTTAGCCATAAAGAGGAGACAACACGAAGGAGTACAAAAATAATATTGATTCACGAAATTCACATGCTAGCTACTTAATTTCCTGCAAGCCTCCCTGTATACAGACACAACTGCTATTACAAAGACTTAATGCGACCATATATTTTTCATTTTTTTCCAAAGGAGACAAAAATCAAGGACCGAAACACACAATAATTCTGCATTGTGGGAGCTAGCTTGGTGTAATGCTTTTCATTTAGTCAATGTGATTAGCATTATTCTCAAGTATCAAACAAATTTTTCAGTCACTCTAGAAATTTCTTTCCACTCACTCACAGGAGTATGTGCTCTAGCTAGCTAGGTATTACAATTAACCAAAGATATTTCAATTCAATAATTGACCTCGATGACTACGCATGATTTTTTTCTAAAAAGAAAAGAAACTGTAATTGTTCGATACAGTATGGAGGAGAGTTTCTTTATTTAATTTCATGATAATTAAATTGAGGTTAGGGTTTTGATTTTGCGATGTGTCTACTTGTGTTTTAGAACTTGCATTAAAGTTAATATAAATATTCTTCCATCTAATTTAGTAATACAAATTCAGATGATTAGGAAATTCAAAATTGTCTTTACAGACAAAAAAAAAATGTGTCGAACTATCTCTAGGACAGTCGACAATGTATTACAGTAGCCACATGACATGAAACCTTCAAGTTGAAGAAACATGCACTCCCTTCTTTTTAGCACATGAAGACTTCAATTTGAAGAAAACCCTTTTGTCACAAAGAGGCAAAATAATCAAATCCGATCTACGGTGAAGAAAGGGGAACAGTTATCCACTTCAAAAATTGTCGCGAATGGATGATAGTAGTATGGGCAGGCACATGTTCTGCTGGTAAGGTACATTTTAATTTGAAATAATGTATAAATTTGAAGTGATAGCTAGGGAGCATAGAAGCATTGCTCAATGCATACAAGACATGAGGACGGTTGGAGGGGCCGGTTGTTAGTGCTTCAATGAGTTGTTTCCCAACTGGAAGTTTTGTTATCTCCATTGCAAAATTTTCTTCAATGTTTAGTACTTCAGAAACATGGATTTGATTGCCGGTTGTTGGTTTCCTTACTGTCTCGACCCACCTTCTTCTTCATGGGCATCCCCTATATATATATATATATATATATATAATTTCAATATTATTATTTATTCATTGTTGTAGATTCAAAAGTTTCATCAAAATTATATGTGAATGGAAAGAATTATGTGCAGGCTTTGGAGGCCATGGCTATTACATTCTGGTGTCCCACGTTCTAAAAAATCTTAAGGGTATCTGGGTTTTGATCATTAGATATCATTCCATATAGTTAAAAGTGCAAAGCTTAATCGTGCTCTAAACTATTTAATCTGTTTTCTAGCAAATAATCAAGTTCACTATCTTTCTTGGTATCAATGACAATACGAGGAGAGAAAGCTGGAGGAAACACCATGCATGAGCTGAAGTACGAAATGAATTACATATATAAATGTTTTGAAAATAATTTCCCAAGAAAATGCATTCTAACCGCAATAATAATATAAATTAAGTAGCTGAAGATAATCAAATTAATTACAAATTATAATCTGATTTGTGTCTGTTCTTTTTAAGTGACTTCTGAGGGAGTTTGGCTAAAGTGCTTTTCTTACAATTATAATATAAAGCTCGACTTGACAGCTAGTACAAATAAATGTAACGTTTAACCTTTTATGTGTCTGTTAAAAGTTTAAAACCTTTCTAATTTTCTTATAGATTCAGCACATGCACGGCAACGAATCTCTCAGTGTTGTCACCCCGGCTACTCGATCCGGCCTGCGGCAAATAGCAAGATATAAAGCTAGATTCCCATGAGACAATTAAGCATGAATAAACAGTATCCAATACAAAAAAGTTAAAAGTAAATTGTAAACAGAAAGAACTTAACATTAACCATCACGATTTAGATACACAAATACAGCTCACTTGTATGACCCATTACTAAATTCTTATCGATTTTTTATTTCATTTTAATTATTTTTAACGCTTCTTTGTCTTCTGTTGCCACATAAGTCATCACTGGCTAGCATCATTGGACCCCAACATGCTATGCATAAAGCTTCTAGCTATAATATGTGTGTGTCTGTGTGTCTGTGTGTATATATGCATAACAAAAATTAAAATTAATAGATTTCACCATCCCATATAACTTGGAAATGATTCTCTCCACTTTTTGCCTATATTTGAACAAACAAAAGTTGTTCTGATTAATACCCAGAAAAAAAAAATTAAAGTGAAATTATAACTTTTGTTGATATTGGGATAATACAAATAAAGAAGGTACCCCGTCCCATTCTAGCTACTTTTAGAAAGGTCATTTACTACTAAAGCTAATAGCTCTTTTTAATATTTCTATTTCTTTCTTGTCATGGAGGCAAGATTATGCATATACTACACAGCAGTGTATATATACAAGTAGCTAGCAAAGACACTACTGGATCCACTTTGAATAGTTTTCAAAGTCAATAGTTATGTTAATATCGAATACTAAATTGAGAAAATAGACAAATAAATAAGTAAGTATATTTTATTTTTGTAAGCATAATACTATATATCCGGATATTGGGACATAGGACCCATGAGGCTGTACCTCAATTATTGTCTATATGCAATATCACTACATGATCTTCGCACAACAAAAACAAATAATTTTATTTTAATTACGAATGAATTATTTTCGAAATTATAACTTGTAGAGATGCGAAATATTGTCACTTAATTAAAGACAAATATATTGCATCCGTTATGTCACACAAACTATAATAGACAAAGCTTGTAGATATAACATGATCACCGTGTTCAAAAATATTTGGCCAAAAATATAAAATATATATATATATATAAAGAAAATCAATAAGAATTGAGAGTGAAAGAGAGAGAGATGCGTAATGACATAATATTATCAGCATGCCAAATCCTAGTGTTAAGCCGTTCCCTACTCCCCTAACACATGACCACTTAGATACTCCCCACCATCACCTAATTAATTCAAAGAAGCCTTGTACATAAATATATATTAATATTAATTCACAAGCTTCATTACTTTTTAAATCCTATACCGTACTTCCTCTTTTTGTCATGGCTACATTCTCTCTCTCTCTCTCTCTCTCTCTCTCTCTCTCTCCCTATATATATATATACACACATATATAACGTTATTCCCATTTTAATCAGTACAAACAAAGCTGCCTTCAAAAAGAATATGAATAAACGAAAAGACTAACTTGTATATGTACCACAGAATGCTAGCTATCTTCAAGAATTCGTACGAGATAAGATAGATTTTAGTACTTGATATATAAATAATGTTGGTGGTGTAGCATTTAGAACTAAATAAGTTTGTCTTTTCTAAGTGATGCAATTGTGCCAAAGAGAGAATTGAACGACTTTTGATGGGGACTATCTTATTTCTTATATGTTCATAATGCAATGAAATGCTATTAATTGTATTGTTTAGTAGGACCACGTGAAAGACGGAATTAACACAACTTAATACAGACACATAGCTAGGGGATAATCAAGATAATTTTGGTCTCACAAGAACCTGACATCGTTATTTTTAGGTTTGAGTGTGACTCTGATTTGATTTGATTTAATGTTCTTGTCCATTTTTATATTTATTAATTTTATCTATCTCCATGCATGATATATATATATATATATATATCTATATATATATCTTTGATTTTGATACATATATTGCGTCTTCTCTTGTCTTATTGTTTACCCATGTCATCTAAACACAAACTAATTTGCCATTACAATTAGCATATCAGAGACATTTATATTCTCCTATAAATATTCATATTAAAACTTAGTATACATGTCTTCTTGTCATTCTTCTTCTGTTTATACACAAAAATCTCATCAATTCATGTTAGGAAACTTGTTGTTTGTATAGATTCAACATTCAAGAGAGAAACAGATAGAGAAAGATTCTTTTCTTATCTTTTGAGTAAGCACAGTATTAATGTTTGGCCACTAGTCACTACTACTAGTGTTTGATTGATGTTATATCCACGAGCAATTCACAATTCATACGATGACTTCTCAATTGGAAAATTATGTAACAATAATGTCCCCATTTAATAAACTCATTAGTGACACGTAGTCATTTTCCTTGGCGTGGACTAGTTAGTGTCAACTTCTTTTTTGTAGTAGTTCAATCCAGTTAATCACCACAACTTTCAGTTGTAAATGTGGGGACTAGTTAGTGACATGGGTTCAACTTTTCTACTGTTTATATATATGAATTGAAGATGATTCAAAGACTGTAATTGATTGACAGCCATAATCAAATATCAACCACAAATTAAAGCCAATAGTAGTAGCAATTAAAGGTGATTAATTTTATAGAAAAGGATAAAAAATGACTGAACCAGAACCAGGTTTGTGAGTCAGTTTCAGGCAGTCAGGCCAGTTGAGCTGAGTTTGGTTCAGCTTCATAGATAGTTCAGTACTGACAAAAGAGCCAGAGAGGGATCTTCAGTAAACATGGAGACAGCCATGTGGCAAATTTCAACTTGGCTGGCCTGACACTCACTCTGCTGTCAATGAAAACAGTGGACTTCAAATTATGCTGTATTATCCCGTATTTACCATCATATTTCATAGGGCCATTTTTACAGTAACTTCACTGATGGTGATATAAATTTGAAGGGAGCTGGCAACAGGAGACGAGAATGTACACAATATTATTAAAAATTATTTGCTAGTAATTAAAGAAGTATCGGTTTAAGTTGGTAATTTCTAAAATATTTGCATAAATTTGTAGGGGATATGGCATGGCATTTCTGAAAGTCGGCAAAATTGATCCACTAAAAGCACATTAGTATTTGGGAGTATCGTCCTGTCCTCTCTGTACTTAATAATATAAGTAGAGTTCTCAAAGCCATCGCTTCAAAATCTACAAATCACAAATCGAGCTATCAAATCCATCGCTTTAAATATCTACAAATCACAAATCGTTCACACAGCCTGGACCAACTTTAGATGGTGGTGGGTGGGCAAAGCACGCTCAAGTGAAGTCAAGGGAAGTGAGATTTGATTTGATTTGATAAAGGAATGGAAAAGAAAACAATAAAACGCCTCGAGAGAAGGTAAAAAATTGCCGAGGGAAGCGTGGGCAGTGGAAAAAGGAGCCACATGTGATGTGATGTGATGTGGTTTTTAATTATGTGTTAGTAATTATGTATGCTGTGTTAAGATAAAACCAAAGGTTAGGATGGAAAATTGAAAACATGAGGAGATTCCAGGCTTTCCTTTCCTTTCCTCACAAATTAAGAAATCTAACCAAAAATTATGTAAATGTAGACATAAAGGGTATACTTATTGACTGACTGATGGGTTATTTTATTTTTAGAGATAGATTTTGTTATTTTCAGTCAAAAATAGTCTTTGAATCTTTCTTACAAATAAATAACATTTGTCTTTTTTTATTATTATTATTATTTTGTTACTATGATATGTTTGATGGTCAAAATTTCTTTTTTCCTTTTCTAAAAAATAATGTTTAATTCAAAATATTATGGGATAAAAAGGTTAAAACTTGCCAAGGAAGAAGTAGACATATAAAGGTTTGGTAACGTATGCTTGTGTCACGCACTGTTTTTAATAAAGCCCCAAAGACGCATCTCATCTATTTACGCCAGCCAATCTCAGTTTATTTAATATAAATTGTTGCTATTTTTTTATTTAACAAAAATTAAATAAAAATATAATAATAATAATAATTAATGATTATGCAGTAAATGCCAGCCTCAGTTCTTATTCATCAACTGCCACACTCTCCTCAAACAACTACACTACCACGATATTTTACAGATAATTTAACAATATATCCTTCTCAAACCTTTCAACTCAGTTTTTAACGCCACTTAATTACCATTCTGCCACCATCGTAATTACCGACTGCACCTGAATCAATGACCGTATATACATACATACATACACGTATATGTGTTTTTGCGCGCGCGTGTGTGTGTATACACACACACACGCACACACAAACACAACAACAATAACAAAATATGAATCTCTATTACTAAATAATTTTTATTTATAGTTGGCTTTTACTAATCTTCCATTCTCTCTCACTTTCTCTTGTCTTTCCGAATCTCTCTCAGTTTCAGAGCTGAGTTCTTCTTCATCTTGATTTATTATGTGTTCATTGAGATTCAATTGAAGCCTATATTTTTTATTTTTTATTTATTGTTTTTGTTTGATTGTTTGTTTGCTGCAGTTTTATTAGGATGGAAAACTGAGTGTTAAATAGTCATTATTGTGATTGAGATCCTAAAAATGCGGGTGAAAGAAATGCATCCATTATGTTGTATTTCACTGGAAAGTCCGAGAATCGGTGACCAGTCACCGGAAATGTCGTTAACGAGGGCGAGGAGTTTACCGGCGTGGTCGGTGTCCGGTATTTTCGGATCTGAGGGAAATGCACGAGGATCAGAGGCCACGGTTGCTGGAGTTTTGTACAAGTGGACAAATTACGGCAAAGGATGGAGATCTAGGTGGTTTTTGTTGAAAAACGGTGTGCTTTCTTACTCTAAGATTCGAAGACCGGAATATTTAAATCTACTACCGTCGAATGATGACGTCAAATTGATCGGGGATACTTCCACGAATCGGCTTTCGAGAATGGACAGTGCCGGTTCTAGGCGGAAGCAGCAGAAAGATGTTGGCATTGTTCATTTGAAGGTAATAATTATATATATATATATAATTAATATTTATATATTTCCGTGTGTGAATTTAGACAAATGAATAATTAGAACAACTTGGATGAAGCCTTTTCGGCGGTACATAACAAAGGTTCCTAAAATAAGTAATAATTTCATTCAAAAATTACTTTTTTGAGTGTTGCCAATTAATTAAGTTTTTATTTTTAATTTGGTCCTCGAAATTTTTCTTTGATATCTGAGCAAAGAAAACAGTGAAGAACTGAAGGTCTTTAGCATTCTTTGTCATGTAATTTACTGTGACCTGTAAAGGACTCAAAATCTGTCGTCTCTTTCGTCTTTTTTGTGATCTGCGATTTCGATTTTCAAGTTCATCTCTCGCCTTTAAAGTCTGGTTTTATTACAGTTTAACTGGTTGTTAATGAAGAGTGGGTCACATCCGCAGGTGGTCTGGATGGGTTATGATAGGCTATGGTGTAGGTATAGGTTGTCACATCAGTGCTAAATCGGTATTGGTTGGATTGATAAATAGGATTTGAGCTTCATCGTTCATTTTTTTTAATTTTCGTCTTAATTTCTATTTTTTCCTTTTTCCTCACGTCCCATCGCCTTCCTTATTCGTCGACCTACTGTGGTTTCTTAACTATTGCTCTCTGTTTTAAACACTTTTTAAGAAACAAAATGATGAAACACTGCAGTTTTTTTTTTTTACTTCAAATGATAGCGGTGGGTTTTTGTTTGCGTTTTTGACTTGTAATGGCGGGTTACTTTATTTTAAGCTATCTGGTCTATAACGGACGGATAGGTTTTTATTCTCAATGAAATAAAAAAATAAAAAACGTGGGGACTCGTTTGCCAGTGGCTGGTGGGGCTCGACTCAAGCCATTTGAAGATCAAATTTATGCTCCTGTTGTTTTAACAAGGAAACTAAGAATATTCTTTGAGCTTTTTACAACGTACTCTCCTACCACTGGATCTGAATACCGCATACGTTCTCATTTGCTTTTGAGCCTGCGCTAAACTAATCTTCAAGTTACCGAGTTTTAGTTCTCTTTTTGTTAATTAATTAGTAGTAATGTGCTCAGTTGGGTTATTAATTCTTGGGTGACCTGGAGGAGGATAGACTGAGTTCAAGTTACTACTGGTTTCGTACCTGGGTATGTCTGTTATTTAGCAGTAATATGCTCCTTATATTTCCGAGGCTCTTAATTTCATTTTCTTCTTCTTCTCTTTCATTCAGCTGATATTATTATATATTCAATCTTTATTTAAGGAAATGGCTTTCTTAGTTGTTTAACTCGTGTATTTATTCTCTCTCTTTCATATTCAATCTTTATTTAAGCATATCTAATGAATTCTTATTGAACAATGTGATGACGGTACAGTTATAAAATGATCACGCGTTTACAGAAATTTTATTGGAATTTTTGTAGCAGATCTCATCATTTCGAGAGAGCAAGTCTGATGACCGGCGGTTTTACATTTTTACTGCTACAAAGACCTTACATTTGAGAACTAATTCAAAGAAAGATCGGGTGGCTTGGATACAAGCCTTGGTCTCAATAAGGAGCCTATTCCCACTGAGACCACTGGATAATAGTTTCTCCCTTGTACCTAAAGATTTATCTATATCAACCGAGAGGCTTAAAAAGCGCTTAGTTGAAGAGGGAGTCAATGAAAAACTTGTAAAGGACTGCGAACAGATCATGCTTTCAGAGTTCACTGAAATTCAAGGACAACTCAAAGTTCTTTGCGAAGAACGATCCAATTTACTTGACACAATAAGACAGTTGGAGGTAATGAACTTTATAATTAGCAAGCTTTGTCAATGAAATGCTTGTAACATTCTGGAGCACTTGATTTTGTCTGTATCTACAATGTTTAATTTGATGTAAACTAAATTTAGCAGTTGTTCATTTTTATGTTTACTTGGATGGTGCACTGAATTCAATCTTTTCCATCTCTAGATTATAGTTGGGGAGGTGTGATAATTTAAGTAGTTCTGTTTATTGTGCTCAAGTGGGCAGTGGTCTCGGCTACTTCAACTTGTTCAACCTTTTGATTTTTGATCAGTGTTTCTGGTGAAGTTAAATGGCCACCAGCCTTGAATTAACTTTTTTTTTCTCTTCTCTGCGCAGATCATCCCATTTTATTAGGAATCAAGCCATTGATCTTTCTTTTGTATGGTGTTGTCTTCAATTGGTCTCTAATGAACTTCATGGGAATCCAATATTCTCTCTCTCTTTTCTCTTTTATTTATCCGTCCAATCATTTTGACCTCTATCTCTTAAGCCTCATGTCATTTATAGCTATACTTCAATCTGTTTTGTACCACAATAATCTTGATTTGATGAAGCCTCATTTGACATGGTGATTTTTGTTTGTTGGGAATATAGTATGCGGTCCTACCATTTTATATATTTGAGGTCTACAAAATGAATATCGAGAATGTTCAACAATGATCGGGTAAAAACTTTATTTATTTATTTTGATGCATTAAAGACATAACATTCAATGTCATATGCATCACTAATGACATTTGCCCATATTAGAAACTAATTAATTGAAATATCTTGAGTAGGTCTCCTTTCATGATTGCTTCTCGTTATTCCTTTTATTAGAATCCTAGTATAATACATCTAAGTTCTGGGTTTTAAAAGATTATTTCTCAAATCATAATAACACTTATTTTTGTAGAATGGTGGACCCTTCGGCATGTGATTTGAGGGATTGAAATGAAACATTCTATGTCCTCAGCTAATTAAGGTGGCTTTGAGATGTGCTATCTCATTTTTCTGTTAAGTCAAAGACCGGGGTTTAATCCAGTAACCTTGCTGTGCTAGATATCTTTTTCTACCTTTTGGTCTATTTGATTTCTTCATAGATTATTGGTTTAAATGTTTTTCCAAGTCCTCAAGTCCCAAGATGTTGGTCGGGGTTGCATAAAAACTGTCTTTGCAAATAAATCGTTAAACCAGTTCCATTATGACTATAGATAAGATATAAAGCTTGCCATGCTTGCTAAGTGCACATCCCAACTTTTCCAACACCTAACCTCCCCTCAACTTACATATGCAAAATCGATCTCAGCTTCATTAGATATTGTCTACGAAGGACTGGGTGTTTTTACAGGAAGAACTCACTTGAGTCTTAATTGATGTTTACTATGACAAGCTATAACTTCTAGAGACTTGATTGTAGTATTCCTACCTGCCCTTGCTATTTTGCTTTCCAACCTTGCATTTTGAATCTATCATACAACCGATGTTAAATGGTAAATTGTCCTTTTACTATTTTCCGTATACAGAGAGTTCCAAAGTACTCCTCTGGTTAGCTATTGTGTTTTGTAAGAAAAAGCTTTCTCAATTTTGAATTCAAGTAGGAACTAGAACATCAACCTAAAATATTCAAGTAACTAGTAGAATTGCACAATCTTAATGGTTTTATATATATATATATATATATATAAATGTAATATAGGCTTTTTTCTGCTTTTTGTGAAGGACCCAAAAAGCAACCTC
>JAXCLQ010003662.1:0-30000 GCA_035584115.1 Cedrela odorata
ACTAGCTATGGTCAAAATTCATATTATTAATGTTCATATGTAATTAGTAAGAATTAGAAATGGACAAATTTATACTAATATTGCTAAATGATAGTAGAGAATTTAAAATAGATAAATTGATGTTATTAATGTTAAATTGAGCAGTTGAGTTGGAAATGGAATTGTGTTAATGTATATAGCATTTTAAGTTAGTAGAATTGATGGCTATCATGTGAGTGTCATTGTAGGAATTAGTGGAAATTAGAATACGGTGGTAGTTAATGTAATTGTTATTAACATATGTATGTAATGTTTATAATATTTGTAACACTTAAGTTAATAATATGAACTTGTAATTAAGAAGATAGGATGCTTAGTACATTATAAAATTGATTGAGTTTTATTAGAAATAGTGATATTAATGTTAAATTGTAAGTAATGTATAAAATGTGTTTATGATAACTTAAATTGTTATGTGTGGATTTGAGATATTGAGCGGTGGAATTGGAATCGAATTTCGGCAATTTCGGTAGGCCTAGTTTGTTTGAAATATTTAGGAGTGTTTGGAATTGGATAATGCGGATGTGTTGGAAAATAAATTGAATGAATTGACAGGAATGGTAACATGTAATGAGTTCGGAAATGTACGCCAAATGTGTTTTGTTTCCAGAAATTATTATAATATACATATCTAGTTATATGTCGGTATAGGTATTAGTGAATGAAGTGAATATGATGATGAACATGTTTTAGAAATTCGTTAAGTATCATTTTTGGGATATGTGGATGTCGTAGGTATGTAACGACGAGTATGAATGCATAACTGAAATAGGTGATGTTAATTTGTGTTTAAGTACGGAACATTAACATAAAAACATACTTGGGAAGAGCGGAAACAAATGTAAGTAAATCATGCATGCATTTTAATGTTTTGAAAATTATGCGATATTCGATGTTTGATGAAAATGCGGTTAGTACATGTTGGTACGCCAATGAAATTCTATGAAATGTTAATGAATTTAAATGTTTACGCCAATATCGCATTTAGAGCATATGTATGAAATGTTGTCGATGTGTGAAATGTTTGAAAAAGTATGTGTTTTATGGCTTAGTTGTTAGTTATATTATTCTGATTTAGCCGAACCTCGTGTTAAAGGCGAGGTTTGCAGGCTAGTAAGAATTCTGTTTAGTGTGTTATGCGCATTTCTGTTATATGTAAATATAAATGACTGCTTAATGCAAAACACGTGATCACGTTCTGTAACTAGGTCACTATAGGTGCAAGTGACACTAATTGACTAAGTTGTTCTGAATATGGTTGTATTTGAATGAGCTTTATAGAATTGAAAAGTTTGAAAATGCACTGATTGTTTAAGTTTTTCATAATTTTGCAATGCATCGACATATAACACTTGTATGATTTACTTACTGAGATGTTTATCTTACCTTTTATTGAAAAATTTATTTTTCAGACAATAGCACATAAGGATGACCGAGTACGCAAGCGAGGATGTTAGGCGTATTCGTAGTTTTATTTTTTATATATGTAATTTGTAGATTAGCTAAGTAATGTGTATAGACTTGTAGGCTAGTATGAATATTTTTGGATATGAAATTAATAATCTATTTGTATTACAAGGAGTTGTAATGTATGTATATTTGTATGTATAAAAAAAAATTGTTGACTAGAAATGTTTAAGTTTTGCGTAATAAAAATAATAGCATTGTATATAAGGAATGTAAGTATGTATTTGCAGTTAATAAGAAACAGGTGTGACATAAATTTTAAATTTCTAATTTCGTACAACCAAAATGGAAGAAAAATCACGAATGTTACAATAGGAATTTAAAAGAGAGAGAGAGAGAGAGAGAGAGAAATTGGTTGACAGGATTGGAGAACCAGTCGACCTACAAAAGGGTGGACAAAATCGATCAACCAAATGGAGAACTAATCGACCGATAGTAGCGATGTCGAGGTGAGGTAGAGCAACCAGTCAACCGATTGCTTGAAATGGTCAACTGGTTCGCTGCGAAACTTGGGTTTTTTAGAAATTTTTAAATATTTTTAATGGCATTTTGGTCTTTTTACCCTTTTCTATATAAACCCAAGACCTCCAACAGTTTCTTATGCTTTTCTCTCTCTAAAACCTAATTCTCTTTCTAAAAATCTAAATCTCTCTATCTCTAAAATCCGTTTATCTCTCCCTCTCCATTTCTCTTTGATTTCTCAAATTCCTCTTGTTTTTCTTTTAAATTTTCGCTATCAAATAATTACTCGTCCTCTACTCTTCGATTAGGTACCACATTTTAGCTAGAAAATGCAAGGATAAGTAAAGAAGAAATTTAGGTTTCAAATCAAAATTGAGGCTTTTCCAATTAAATGACTAATCGAGACCTCTAATGGCTTATACAAATTACCAGTAAGCCTATTAACCCATTATAGGTTTTATTTCATGATTTGAGAACATGTTAGAATTTGGGGTTACTGTTCACTCAAAAATTTACGTTGATTATCACATAAGAAATGTAGCTTTGTGTTGATTTACGCTAATTGGAAGTATATGATGTTATATATAGGTGTTGAGTATTGCTTAGAATATGTATATTCATTTTAGATGAAAATATAAATTAAGAATAATTACGACCATGGGATTTCGTTGTTAGAAATCAGACAAATAGCCTTCATTAGTTAAGTCTCGTAAAGTAATATGTGTCAAACAAAGGAGTTTTAGACATATTGTCCATGTACATCGTATTTAGTGCATATTATAATTATTTAGAATATTAAAATTCATTATATTAAGCATGTATGGTATTAGGCATCGAGCACCGGAGAGAGAAACCTACTAGGCACGAAGATTAGTAAAGGGAGTGGTTACTCTCCACTTGTTGTGAGTAGATTTTACATGTTTTCAATAGATTGAAACTGTTTTATAAACTTATTGCTTTATGAAGTACGAAATAGTTTTATTATTATTGTTTTAAAATAAATGTGAATGGTTTGTAGTTGAATTAACGTGTGTGAGGCCATGAGGCCACGATTGATCTTGAAAATGTAAATCTTTTTATATCTTGTGATGATGATGCATTATTTATATAACTTGAGTGTTGATAAAATGTTTATAAATGAATATATTTTTGGATTACATGTGGATTGTGTTAGTGATATGACCAGAAGGGTCAGATATAATTATTACTGTAGCTATAAGAAAGTAGCCTAGGGGTGGACCTATTAAGAGACTGTCTAGGTGAGTGTGCCTCAGGTGTGGTGGTTATATGGGTGGATATTATAAAGTTTCTCACCTGCGGGATTATTAAGGACAGTCATAAGTATCATCACGTGACTACTCGAGGCCAAAGTTAGTGGTAGGCCAGATTTTAATGATTAGTATACATTCCTTATTTATTCTAAAAAGAATTGTTTTAAGTTAAATGAACATTATTTTCCTTGCATAAAACCCATGGCCAAGGTAATCACCGAGAAAAGAAGCCAGCCCAATAATTTTTGAATAATAAGCCATATTTTCATTAAAATAATTTGTTTTACATGCATTTATAAATGATTTTCTTAAAATATATTTTTATCCACTCACAAAGTTTACTCTCGTATACTCACCCCCTCATCTCTTAATTTTAAGAAATTGAACAAAGAAAAGTACGTTATCTGGTAGTGTGATTAATCAAGGGTGTAACACCATTAGGTGTAATTTCAACCTCGACTCAAAGATTAGTGTATTATAGTTCACTGGGTATGATATGAGAAACTTGTATATATAATTAATTATGGATGTAAAATAATGTAACTGGTTATGTACTTATATTTTTCTTTAAAATTGAATATACTTATATTTGTAAAATGATTGAAAATATCTCGAACAGACAAATTTATATGAATAATTATACAGGGGTACCTAAGAAGCCTGATAGGCCTGAGAGACATGTTCGGAGATTTAGAATGTGTCTCGAGGGTCTGTAGTGATTGTCACGTGTAGACCCTATAGGCGGGAGTGTGACAAATAAGCTATAGAAAGAGTTAAATATTATCCAGATGAGGGCTAGCACCTTCAGAAATAATATGGAACTGAAATATATATATATATATATATATTAAGAAATTCTTTAAGTTGTTAAAAATAAATCCTTTTATAGTTTATGTAATTTAATGTAAATTCGTACTTAATGGATAATATTATTATTCAAGGACCAAAATGTTATGAAAATTTATTTTTCATAACCTTGAATTAATTATAAATTAATTTTACACTAATATAAATAGTTTCATTAATGGTTAAAGAAAATAAATTTTGTAATTATTAAATTTGCAAAGGGCTTCCATAATTAATTAAGTATTTGTCAAAGGGTCCTAAGCATAAAAAAGGACTTGAATCTAATTCAATCAAATTGGAAGAAAAACAATTCACGTCCAAGAAGAAAAATTGATAAAGAAATTACTCTCTCATTTGGCCAAGCTTTCTTCCTTACACTTAGTGGTATAGATTGAAGAAAGCTTATATTTTTAAGGTTATTCTTCATCAATTCATCAAGCTATGATAAGGTATGTTTGATCATTTAGCTTGATTTCAACATATATTAGATGTGTGTTTTTAATTTGTGCATGTGATGTATGAAAAATTTAAGGACTTTAATGCATGTTTAGGTCATAGATCACTCTTACAAACTTAACGAATAAAGAGTGTTCTCTTTAAAAAATTATGTAATTTTATATATGTAATTCAATGATTAAGAGTTTATATTTGAATATGAAATGAGTTTAATTCATTTGGCTTGAAAAATAATTTGTTATTTTTAAATCGAACTAGTTCTTCGGTTCGGTTCGATTCGGTTCAGTTTGGTTCCGGTTTCATAATCTTTAAAACTAGAACCTACCTTAAAAAAATCGATTCTTAATTTTTTGGAATCATAACCTACCCTAAAAGAATAGGTTCCGGTTCGAAACCTATTTTTTCTGCTTGATTTTTAGCGATTCTGGGTCAAACCAGAACCATTGCACACTCCTAAAGTTATGACCTATCATTCTTTAACTCACAAATTAAGGCATCAACTTCACTCTCTAAAACTCAATTTGTTCCTTCACACTAAAGACTAACACAACTTGCTCCCCTAGTTTTACTATAAAATCTTTCTTCTCGAGTTCAACAATATTGAGCTTTTTCAAAACAACCTTATTTATCTTTTTGAACTTCAAGCTTTCTCTATAAAGTTTATCAAAAGCTACATTGATGTTTTCTTCATCATCTAAACATCATCTTGAGAATCAATATACATAACTTTCACAGAGGAAACAAATTCCATAAAGTCGTTAGCTTTATCAGAAGAAGACTTATCACTCACATCCTTACTAGAATTATTGTCACTAAGAAAGACATTTATAGCATTTTTGCCCTTCTTAAAGTTAGGACACTCAAACTTGATATGTCCAAACTCCTTAAACTCGTGATATTAAACCTTCATTTTCCTTTCAGAAAAGTTACTTTTATTTCAAAAGCTTTCTTATTTTTACTAGAATCTCCCTTCTTAGATCTAAAGAATTTTCTAAATTTTTTGACAAATAAATCTATCTTTTCATTATTAGATGATTCATCATCTGAATCTCTCACACTCTTGTCCTGAAAAGACATAAGTGCTAGGATTTAGATTTCTTTTGTTGAGGAAAGTTTTGCTCGTAAGTTTGAAGTAAACCAACTAATTCCTCTATTTTTATCGAATTTAAATATTTGCTTTCTTCTATAACAGTGACCTTAGGTTGAAATCTCTCAGGTAGACTTCTAAGGACTTTTCTAACAACTTAACTTTCAAAGATTATTTCACCTATATTAAAGTAAGTTTACTATGTTTCAGTTTGACATAAAACTCATCAAACTTTCATTCTCTCATCCAAATCTCTTAAAACCTAGATGTGAGTGAAAAGGGGGATCGCGCCAAGGGCACTGGGAACGATTCCTTGGTGCGCGCGTCCGTCGAAAGGGAAGGGAGCCATGGCCATCACACGAATGGTGCAGAAAGACTCCTAAAGACCATGGACATGTGTATATGTGCATATTTTAAAATTTTAAACAATTTAAACACAATATCAATAAAGCAAAGTACATTTTCTTTAATGTCAATATCTGAAATAAGCTGCTCCGAATCGAGTTAGCTTTAAGGTGTGTCCACACACCCAGGTGATTACGACGAGTTTTGGTTATTCGGATTTGTGTTAGGAGACTTTTTCTTTCCCTCTTTTCTTTTCTTTTCTTTCTCCCTTAAGAACTTTTGTTAAAAAACAAAACTCTCTCACCACCAACAATGGCATAAAAGGCAAAGGGAGAAGAAGAAACACTATTGCAAATTCAATTCACAATTGAAATTTGCAATTCACAATCACAAAATGCCACTTACATACTCTTTATTTTCATCCAAACACGTTGTTCAAAACAAATTAGTGGATTCCAAGTGACACAAGCCTATGGATGGATTCCAAAATCCAATCCAATTTCATTAAACCATTTAATGCAACTAAAATATCTTAATATATATATATTATATTAATTATATTAATATAATGATTAATATAATATATATATATATATGATATCATGATAATAATTTAAATATGACATTGATGATATTCAAATATGTAATTGTGTGTTTTCGATAATGACTGAGTTTATCGTTATGTCAAATTACCTCATAATGATAAAATGGATTTAGAAATGTTGAGAATCAAGTAAATTGTGTGTGAATGTGTTTGTGATAAGCCTTAACAAAATTATGTGATACTGCCTTTAAAGTTTAACAAGATCAATACTTGAAGATAAAGGATTGATATTTCTAGAAAACGGATCGATATCCTTGATAAACAGATTGATACACTCAAAGAAGGTCAATACAAGGAAGTGAAGAGATCGATATCCAAAAAGACAGAAGCTTTAAATAATATCACCAAGTCAAACGGATCAATACTCAATTAAAGCAAATTGATACATTTGTACAAGATCGATACCTGAGACTAAAGGGATCAATACATTGTAATTCCAGAGAGTTACAAAATATTTACAAAGCATGCCAGATCGATACCCAAGCAAAGGGGATCGACACTCAGAGTTCAAAGGATCAAAACCTAACATTCCAGAGAGTTCAAAAGTAATTATAAAAGGAACCAAATCGATACCTTAGACAAACAGATCGATACTTCACCAACCCAAAAGTTCAAATATAATTACGAAGTGAACCAAATCAAGACCGAAGAGATCGATACATGGTAATTCTAGAGAGTTAAAAATTATTTACAACGTGAACCAGATCGATATGTAATGGAGAACGAATCAGTACTCGTGATTGAAGATCAATGTAGATTTAATTCTTGCACAAATAGATCGATACACTGCCGAAAGGGATCAATACCATCTCTCTATTTAAAGCTCAATGGTAACTTCTATAACATTTATAGCAGATATTAAATATACCTAATTAAGCCGTTGGATGTTAGGGTCTTCACAAAGAGAATGAATATAAATAGAAAACTCAAAGACAAAGAACAACAAGTGTGCTTACTGTGAAAGTTGCTGAACATTCTCAAAACATTCTCAACATAAATAGTTTCTTTCTTTCTAAACTATTTTATTCAGTTTATTGCATTACATATATTTTAATCTTTAAATTTTTAAATAACCTAATTCACCCCCCTCTTGAGTATTACTAACTAGGACAACAATATACACTTAAGATATTTTATGAAAGAGAGAGAGAGTTTTATTTTATACAATATAAAATAAAATAAAATGATTACAATTAATATTATATCATATATATATATATATATATTAAACTGTAATAATTACTCTTACATGTTTGACTTTCAAACATTAAATGTAAAGATGCCTTTTTGTTTCCTTTTAATTTTCTTTAATCATAATTAAAGAATTAATCTTAGCCATTGATTCAAAAATAAATGGACAAGATTTAATCAAGAATTTGACACTTGGCAATATCACATAGTGCCATTTGTTAACCAATGATCCATTTGATTAAATAACAATTATTTAATCATTAATACATAAATAATTTTTTTATTAATATCCTTACAACAAAATATCTTTTTTAAGTCTCCATATATCTGTAAATCATATTTACATAATTCAAATTTTATCGAAATATTTCCCACGAATACATGTGCCAGCACGTCTTAGCCGGAAAATTAACTTTTTATAATAAAGAATTAAATTTTCAACTGATCAAAATATCGAAACAATATCATTAACAAACTTAACGAATATTTTATAATGGCAATAACCATCATCATCAAGTAACCAGTTATGTGTATGACCACCTGGGTTTATCGTGAGCTGAACATGAGCGAATACGAACATTTTTGCATCACTTTGGTACAACTCCTTGTAACCGAAGTTCCCAATAATCATGAGCAACCTCTAGCAAGATGCCACGACCTTCAAACACGAATGAATCAATATTCAAGATAAATCTATATAGTCGTACATGCATGTAATAACATCCCTCTGCTGTCGACTCCTGATCGAGTGCGGGTCATGAAATCGTCAAATCCCTAACTCAATTATAGGAATCGGAACACAAATCATATACGGGATTCATGTATCCAAAAATGCCTTTTCAAAAACATGTATTATGGCCAGAGATTTCATTTTCCATGTATGACATCCTTGCCTACGATCTCAAGCTCCTATATTTGAGTCAGCAAATTCCATCTTAGTCATCACCTGTCACATACACTAAAAACACATTACCAACAAGCTTCTTTCACTAAGCGTGGCTAGCCCAATGCTATATACACAAGTAAATAATGTGCCTTAGTGTAGATGGCAGTCGTAATACCTCAAGTCAAAAGACTATTGGTACATTAGTACAACTGTATGACATATCATTGACTATAGATAATCATCTATGTGATTTATCACGTTTGGTCATGTTCAGTAACACGTTCTACAATGTATCACCCATATTCATGGTTTTGTGACTTGAGACTCGCCACCCAACTATTAGTATCCAATACTAATCATTGACAACATCAAACATACCAGTCATGTGATGTTATTCTCCCATATAACATTATCTTAATCGAGAATTAATTCGGATGTATTTAAATCTGTTTGGTCATTACTTAATACATTTTTATTCCCCTTTAATTTAGTTTTTTCCTTTTTATTATTAATTATTAGAAGTTATGCTTTATTTTAATTTAATAGTTTTAATATTTAATTTATTTATTTTGAGTGATTTTATATATTATTTTGTAGGTAGATACCAGATTTGACTAATTGAAAGAAGTGGCAGAAACATATCAATATAAGTCTTAATGGAAAGATCTTGATAATAAAAATTTAACAATGCAAGTGACATGTCAATCCAACTTTAGAGCTTTAAGTTATAAATTTTTAAAGTTTAAGAAGTAAAAGGAAATTAAGTGAGGGACTAAATTAAAATTGCCAAGAATGATTGAATTGTAATTTGTTAATGGAGAAGAGAGTTCACGTGTAAATTGGTTTTGCAAATAGTTAGGCTTAAATCACTCCCATGAGTTTAAAGTTGAGTGTATTTAGGATTGAAACCTAAATTTGCCTATAAAAAGATAGGTATTCACACTAATTTAAAAAAGAAAGAGCCAAGAGAAGGAGCCACAAGGAGGAAGTTATATAGCAAAATCTGGTTTTTAGTTTTCTTTTCCTTTTATTTATCGTTAATTTATATTTTATTTTTATTTTTATTTTCTCATGAATATGAATAGCTAATTTTCTTTATAATTAGGGTTTGCATTGAAATCCTAGACATAATTTATTGATGTTAATTAATTAAATTTTAGTACTTTATTTGATGAATTCTTGTTAACTATTTTAATTGAAAATTTATTACAAAGTTCTGAGTTTGATCACCTTAGGATAATGTTTTAAATTATTTAGTTGTGATTGCATGTGGACCACTATATCGTCGTGTTGTCAATTTATAACAAGTGAGTAGCCTAAGAACCTATTCATGTGAATTGGTTTCTAGGATACCTAGGATACACACCATGTTCTAGGGTTCTTGTGATGCTATATTCTTTGATTCTTAATAGGTTTTCACTTAAGAATTTAGGTACACATCATGCCAAATTTCATATGAAAATACACGTCTTATGTACACACCATACATATTACATACAATAGGATAATCAAATACACATACACCCCTAACCCTAGGTATGTTGTAATTTTCATCAATAATTACTGAGATTTAGTATGATTACATTAATATATGATTGTATAGTGGTAGATTGTTTGCCTTAACTATCTTTTCTTATTGATTTCGTTATCTCATGAAATTATAATTTTCGTTTCTTGTTTTGATTTGCCATTCAATTTATTTTCTAGTATTTAATTATTTTAAATTTTAGATTTTAGTTTTTATTCTATTTTTTTTAGAATTCCTTTTAATACAGTCTATGGAATCGATCATTGCTTATTGAACTATACTATAGTGATTTGTGCATTTGTAAGGTAAAACGTATTAAGGTCTATTACTTATTTAAGTGTTGACTTCATACCAACAAAATCATAGACTACGTACTCATATTTAAAACTCTTTGTAAATAGTCTTGATATCATAATACATCACGGGATCTCATTCTGTATTAAATATATTTAATTAGCAATTGTAAATGCAAAATAATATAAAAATGTCATTTTATTAATCGTAAACAAATTTACAATTAAATACAAATATATATATACATAAAATGAATGATATCCCTGAACCATATGACATGATTGGTACTAAGGCATATATTCAATAGTGAGAATATGAAGTTTTGAATTCTTAACAGTTTTAGTTTCCTTGTAAGTGATTTCAAGAATATCCCTAGCTTTTTTGGTGATCTCACACATGGATATCCTTTTAAACTCTTTAAGCGATATTGCCATCAAAATGACGTTAACAACTTTACTATTGGCATTTAAGTTAGACAACTCACTTTTGTCCAAAGATTAAAGTTTTTAAGGACAGAAACTCCCTCAATGATAATAGTAGGTGGACTCCAGACTTTCTTATAAGATATTTATACTTGTTCATCTACAATTTTAATAAAGGCTCTCATTAGTACTTTCTAATACGGATAATTATTCCCATCAAAGTATGGTGGAATTGACAAACTCTTAAATTTATATTCCAACAAGACAAAAACTACCAACAAGACAAAAACTAGTGCCAAGGATCAGAAAAGACTCTGGTACCAATTGAAAAATATGAATTTAGACACTAGAACATCTAGGGGTGAAAGGTGTTACTAACAAACGAAGACTCAAATAATCAATAAATTAAAACATGTAAAAATTTGTTAAACTTATATCACTAAATCTCATAAAGATCATTACCACAAAACTACAATAATAAATAAAATCTAAAGCAATAAAACAGTTAAAGTAACAAACATAAGAATTTGTTATCAAAAGGAAACCTTGTGAAGAACTATTTACAAGAAAAAATCCTATAGGCTGATACAGCAGCCACCTCAAAAAATTTGACTAGTTAAAAAATACTTACAATCCATAATTAGTACAAGAATTATTGACATTCAAATTTGATTTGCTTGACAAGTGACCCACTCTAAGTAATCTTGTAACACCCCATTCTCATACTTAATCAATCATTATTAAATAATGCTACATCACTTCATACAAAGAGTATTATTATTACATGATTATTAAATGTCTACAATTTCTAAATTCCTTACAAGTACAAAGAGTTATCTATATAACTAATTCCCAAATTTATAATTTCTCTATTAATTACACATATAATCAAGATTTTCATCTATACTTAACTAACCTTGCACGCGTTCTTTGTCACTTCTACGTACTATTCTCTGAAAAATAAAATTTTTACAATAAAGAGTGAGATATAATCTGAGTAAATAAATCATACAAGTTTTTCTAATGTCAATGTGATACAAAACATATTTCTTTTCTTTTCAAAGCAATAATATTTGCACAAACGGATCAATAAATTGTTAAACAATCAATTAACACAAGAATTCATTTATATTTCAAACATTTTCATAATGGCTTAGTCAGTCAGTATCACCTGCACCCACGATGATTCAGATCCAGAACGTGATCACGTATTCCACTTAAAGCAAACAATCTTTTCATTTCAAACATAACAGAAACGTGTGTAGCACATTAAACAGAAGTCTGAGTAACTCACAAGTCCCGCATTTGACACGAGACCTGGCCAAATCAAAATAACCATTAACTAACAACTAGAGACATAAAATCATTTTCATTTATAAATATTCACACATCGACATCATTTTCAATAATTATTTCATGAATTTGATATCAGTATATAAAACATTCAAAATTCCCAATTTTCATATTATTTTCAAACACATGCTCAGATATCATATTATTTCAAAGTAGTAAAATGCATACATGATTTACTTACTACAAAGGGAGAGTAACCACTCCTACTAACAACCCTCGCGTCTGCTCAGTCCTTCACTTGGATCATCATAATCTAATACCACACATGCGTAATTTATGAATTATACTATTTAAATAATCAATATAATTGCACTAAATGCAATTTTCGTGTAAAATATGACTAAATTCCTTACTTTAATGTATTTAATTAAGTTTAACTAACTAATGTCATTTTTCATATTTTCAATAATGAATTCTTATGGATATTTTATTCTAAATTTTATTTTCGACTATTCCAAATTTATATATTTTCGCCTAAGCAAACAAATACGGCTTTAATCTAAATACTGTAGAAAAAAAAAAACCGTTTATACCAAAATTACTATAGCACTGTTCATGATTGAGTTACTGTAGCTAGATACTATTTATATCAGATTTACTGTACAATAATTATTATGCAGATCAAAGGTATTGTGCAAATAGTTACTGTGTAGATCGAAGTTACTGTAGAACTTTCACCCAAGAGTAAAACATACTAACTTCTTCCTACAAACACTTTAATCAATGCAAATTAAACCTAATACTATATTTTCTACTCTTATTCAACACAATTCTAACATTTTCTATATAAAATTAAGTAAAATTTTCTTGGATAAATAGCAATATTCAATTTCAATTCATATTTAAAATCAAAATTCAAGCTTCTAATATATTATAAAACTTACCGGTAACTAGAATTTGAAAGAAAATCAGTTGAATTTGAAGTCGTTTAGCTGAAATTTGAGAGAGAGAGAAAGGGCTTCAGTGAGTTAGGAAAAATGAGAGGAATGAACACGGGTGGGGAAGAGGAAGAAGATGCAATTTGTTATATTTTAATTTATAAAATTTCAATTAGATCCCTATTTTTTAAAAAAATTATACAAATAATCTAAAACTTTGAAAAACTTTCATTTTAATCCCTTTAAAAATTCTAAAATAGCCTTTAATATTTTAGAATCTTTACAATTAAGTCTAAAATTAATTCAAACACTATTTCCTTCGTCCAAATACACTTATAACTCAACTTTATGAAATTAATTTTTGTGCCTAAATAAATTTTTAGAATTCACCTAAAAATTCTAAATTACATGAAATTTTAATTAAACAAATAGCATCAAATTATTCAATTAAATTTTCTAAATACTGCAATATTACAGTTACAAATTTTCAAAATTGTGAGCATTACAATTCTCCCCTCCTTACAAAAATTTCGTCCTCAAAATTTGATAAGTATCTTATTCGTCATATATAACTCAATTAGTATCCCTTGCATTTACCTATAATGACCATCTTATGAAATTACCACAATGTAAGTAATTGAACTGACGCACTTGATTAAACTCATTGCAATTACCACTATCATTCAAAACGTATATAACTTAGTTAAATGAATACATAATTAATGAGTTTATTCTTCTAATATACATTCATTGGTGGTAGTAGCAATTATTATTTTTAATAACTCACACTTCCACTGAGTAACTCTAATAACAAGTTTCAAAAATCGTATAATATTAAAACATATATCTTATTGACTTGTAGTTCAATCATTATATTTAAGTTTAAAGCCTACATGATCTTGATGCTTAAATTTTACTGTGATCATCCCTTATTCTAAAATGTAACATCATTATCTCTTATGTTACAATACAACAGAACTTATAAATAACTTCTACAAATTCTATGTATTACAGATTGACTACGGTCAATATAACATACAACATGTACGTTGTAAATATATCTAAAATCTAATCTAAGATATTAGAGACATATTCTTTATTATATAATCCAACTTTATTATAATCGTCTTGATCCCTTAATACTCAACTATTGTCCCATCACAATATCAAAACATATTTATTACCATACATAGTAATATATATGAACTATGCAAAAAATTCCTATAGTTATAAACCATTACCTACAGTTATAAACCACTACCTACAGTTAATTTCCAATACCTACATCAAAAATTATTATACGTCATTATCTTAGTCAATCTCTACTTATAAAATGCATAATTTTACATTTAAACTTTCATAACATCATAAGCAAAATTTATTGTAGACACAAATCTTAATTCTCAAATGGTATACTATAATGTGGTACTTTTGATATTCTTAAGACAAACTTCTAATCATCTCATTCATATCAATCAAGAATTGTATATTTTCAATTCGATTATAGCCTATAATACAAACTATAAAAAAACTATTATTTAACTTAGGAACATCCAATAATAAGTTTTCTCAATCAAATTATTAAACCAAGTCACCCAAACTATTTGCTGATACTTTTGTTCTCAATCCACTCATTCTAAAATAACCTATGTATAAAATATTAAACTTTAAAAATTAAATAACTAAATAATATACTTCTTACAATACCTCGTAATTTCGCCATATGGACCTTAAAATCAGTTACAAAGTAATGTATCTATATATTACGTATAAAATCATACAAAGTAGTATCGATTTTAACTATCTCGTTTGTTGCTCTAATTCTTTTCAAATTTAAATTATGGATATGTATATTCAATAATATCTTAATCATCAAACAAAATCGAATTTCAACACCTTGAGTGAATACAATACCAACTTATATGTCATTTTACTCTCATTAAAATAACTTCATTAATATAAAAAAATTCAATAAAATAAAACTTGAGTTATGTTTAATAATCAAATCTTTCTTCTATTCACCTCAAATAATTCTTTTGCAGAACGTCTTATCCATATAATCAATATTCCTTCAATTACAAACTCCATCAATCATATCAAGTCTACTATCATAAATCTTTGCATATAAAATTCAATATCATTACACATATTAAAATATTCTCATTAATATACCTTTGATACTAATAAATTCTCAATTGCAATCTCTTAAATAACTCACTAGTTACTCTTTCTTCCTAAATTGTCTTTGTTATCCCTTATTATTATTATTTTCAATTATGAGCTTTGTCTCTCAAGTATCTTGGAAATAAATATATCTTATACTTGTGAAATTTCTTTATCATATTCTTTAATCATTGAAATTTATTGAATAAAATAGATGACTATAAATTCTTAACTTAGGAAACTATGTATTCCTCTATATGTATAATATGTCAGCAGATGTTTCAAATTTTTGTAAATTTAATGCAATCTAAAACTTCTATTTCACACTTTAGAGAAAATTATCATATTTCTTAAAGACCCTTGGCCTTCATCTAGAAATAAAATTTTATTACTTTTATAATCTTAAATTTCTTTTACATAATACTTCTCCAATCTCCTCAAAAATCTTCTCATAAAAGAACCTAAATTGAACTTCTACATTGATCTCACATATTTACAATTTAAGCTTCACTCTTGATTAATGAATTAAAATTTTTAGTAATTAATTTTTGTAAATCTCGTAAAACAAAATTCTTATTTCTTATCTTTTCTTATAAAGAATAAATAAAATTTCGGCTTTATTCTTATTCATAGACTAAACTCATAAATAGTCTCATATCAAAAAGCACTTGACAATATAACCCAAGATAATTCATTTCACCAAAAATCATTAATTTCCTTTTTAATACTAGCAAAAACTAGAAATAATAATTTTAAATCTTTCCTTAACATTTTATAAATCATAAATAATTAAAAAATTGTTTGAGAAAGGAGAAATACCTTTCATGACTCAATTACAAGCCTCAACATCTTACTTAATCCTTTTATACATTTTACTTAGATTCGTTCACTAATTCCATTTTAATTTGTGTCTTCTACTAGCTAAAGAAAATCTTTTTATTCTAAGATCTCACTTCTCGCCTAAGATATGCATCAATATTCTTAAAAGAAATTTTATTATGTTCTTCCAAAAAAAAGTACAAATCAAATAACAATTTCTTAAAATACCATCATTCCGAGCAATATCCTCAATCAACTTCTTTTGCGGTCTCATTATTCTTACCATCCCATTTACGATATGATGATTATCCTTAATTGTGGATTGATTCACTCTCTAGTAATCACATAAGCTAAGAAACCCTTCACACCCATTTTCCTAGTAACTTTGTGGCCTTAATCACATTGAGCAACCTTTGACCTATCACAAATTGTCTCCCACCGAAACTAAAATTTCGATCAGCTCATAGTAGTACTCACTTAGTAAAACAATTAACTACTGCATGATAGGCTGCCAACCAATCCGTTCTCAAGATAATATCAAAATCGTGCATCTCTAATGGCATAAATCAACTATAATATTCCCATCTTCAAAACTAATCTTTCAATCTTTATAAATATAATATATAACTATATTTTATCCATAGGCGTAGTCACACACATAACATATTTTATCAGAAGAACAAATAAAAGTACAAGCCACAAATGAATATGTAACCCAAGAATCAGATTATTTAACCTTTTGGTTAAAAGAACTGCAATACATGTTGCCAGTTCATTGGACACCTATGCATCTTGCTTGGTTAGGGTATAAACTCATCCCTGTACCTTTTGTCTTTTATTCTGACTTTCTCCCGTGCTATCCTTACTACCCACTCTTCTAGTTGGACATTCCTTAATCATATGCCCTTACTTTATACACCCGAAGCAAGAAAAGTATCAACTCAAGCAGCCTCAATATGTTTACAAGAAAAACATCCCAACATTCTCTATATAACTATCCAGTAAAAATGTACTAACAAACAACTTTTTGCACTTTATACTTAAAACAAATCAAACATTATCTAATAATTTACCATACCTTGTTATCTTTATAGTAGAGTATCAATGGTATAAATTGCAAGTTAGCATTTCTAACTCTTGAAATTAAAAATTTATCTCAACTTACCAATATTCATCTATCATACTCAACTTTCTTTCTCCACTAAAAATTTTCCATTGAACTTATGCCACTAATCATAAATTTGTGGCACATATATTTTTAACCCTACCAGAGTTCCTCTAATTAACCACTTAATTGTCCCAACATCTCAGTCACTATATTACGTAATGAAATACTATTTTTTTTTTTTTCCAAATAAGGCTACTTATAAGGGACTAGTAATTAGCCAATCAATTGAAGTTAATAGTTAATAAAAATTCAAACTTTGAACTTTATAATTTATATGATTAATATCACAATATGACTTCACACTCAATGCTTCCCTAGTTAAAAGAAACTATAACTAAACACAAAAGAGATACCTTCTAAGAAAAATTACATACTATAATTAATTATAACAAACTACAAAAGAAATCCTTAAAATCTCATTTTAGCTCTAAAACTAAATCTTGATTTATCCAGTAGCCAAAATGAAATGAAATTTCTCTTAAGTTCTGCTACCTATCATACATTGTCTTATGTTTTCACAACTGCATTATTATTACTTCTCATCATTTTTTTTTACCTATAATATAACCAACATTAGGTCTAACCTCACATATAACATTATTTCTTTATCTCTAGGTCTACAGTAAGACGACATTATATCTTAGCAAAATGATTATGGAACAAAACAGTTAACACTTCTAATTTCCTTCACACAAACTCGGTCTACCCATAATCAAAATTAGTCAGATTTTGCTGAGATTCAAACTTAATCAAATCAACACATCATCTTAATTAAACAATAAGGATTCAGACTAGTCTACTACAGAAACAATATTAAATAATTTCACATCTCATTATTATACTATATGAAATAAGACATCATGCTTATCCGTTTAATTATCATGAAATTGAAAATAACATTTTCAACAAACTTATTGCTCAATGAAATTATAAGTATACTTTATGGAATGCCCGTTTTAACTCTGCAACGGCCGTTTAGTCCTTCAAAATATACGTTACTTCATAAACTTTTCTAATTTTATCTAAACATTAATACCAATTTAAATGAAATAGCAATCAAATTATACTTGTACACACTAAAACTATATCTTCATTACTTTAATAATCTTAGTTTCAAATTCTAAAGTTCTAACTCTATTATTTATTTATTTATTTTTAACCATTTTTCCATTTTTAATTTTAACAGTCCTGGGTTCAAAGAATTCACCTATGCGATTCGGTTAAGGATCCAATCTTCTCGATCCTTCATTGCTATTTTTTTTCTCACTTAAACTAGTCTTCCCAAAAAATTTCCCTTAATATCTTCACCCAACACCTATCCGTGTTATAGGTGTTGTAATACCTCCTCTTTCAATACAAACGTCTCACCAATAATTTATTAAAATTCACACCTTTTTTATATACCCTATTCCTAGGAGGGCTTTCCTTTTCACTTCTTCAGTCACCTGTAGACCTAGTTCGATATGGGAATAATGGAGAATAATTCTTGCTAGTTTCGCTCTCTTCCTAACTATGTACAAATTTATCAAGTTCTTTACGAGGGCTCCACTAATCGTACTATTTTTACTTTTACTTATACCAGTCCATCAATTATATTTCGTCCTTACCATATTTACAAACCAAAATCAAATAAAATAAATTCCATGAAATTATCACAGGTATATCGAAGTTAAAACTACACTAACCAAAAATTTGCTTAGCATTTTTATTTATTTATTTATTTAACTAACCCAAAGTCTACAAAATCCTGACATGAGCTCTGATTTGTAATGTATCGACACTTTTTAAGCCCTAGTATCAATCCATTCATTAAAATTTTGGTTTTGAAATTTTATTTGACACCAAGCATCGATACATTTACCTTCATGTATAGATCTCTTCTCCTTAAGGTATTGATTGGGTGAGTTCGTAAATAATTTTGAACTCTCTTACTTACAAAGTATTGATACTTTCTTTCACATGTATCGATACTTTCTTCACAGGTAACGATAACGTATTCACACGTATTAATACTTTCTTCTCTATCCTTCATTGTCATAATTATATTTTCTCATCGATTTTCTAAATTTTAAACCTTGGTTTCTTATTAATTTGAATGTCTATATACTCAAATTTTTCAGTCATTCCTAATATCTATGAACCTCAAATCATTATCTGATCACTTAGAGTCTATACAACTTTAAACTTTAGCTCTGATAGCACTCTTGTAACACCTCATTCTCATAATTACTCAATCAACCATTATTATCTAATGCTGCATCACTTCATACAAAGAGTATTATTATTACATGATTTTTAAATGTCAACAATTTCTAAATTCCTTACACGTACAATGTTAAACCCTATTTTCTAAACATAAGGATAACATGGTCAATTAATGACATTCAAGTTCACACATGCATGGTAATGTTTAGTTGACACAGTGTCGAGGCTTAGGCGAATTTAAATTGAGATAAATGATATGAATAAAATGAATTTGATGTTATGATTTAGAATTTCGCATAAGTTGGATTTTGGTATGTTATCCTACGTTGAAGCAATCGGCGATCTCATTAGCTGGTTAGCGAGCGAGGTCAAGAGGCAGCGCTTTTGCAGGGGTTTAGGGGGTAAAGCCCCCAAGAAAAATTTTTATTTTAAGCTTTTGTGAGAAAATAGATTATTGGACAAGAAATATCGATACCTGAGGCTAAGGACATCGATACATGAAGAATGCAGATCGACACTCACTAAATGGATCGATACTTATGGAGAAATTATCGATACCTTACGAAACAGAGAGTTTAAAAATAATTACAAGTTGGACTAGATCGATACCTTTATTAAAGGTATCAATCCATGGCAAAACAAAGAGTTAGAAAATATTTACATGTTGAACCAGATCGATACCTCTTACAAAGGTATCTATACTTTGAAAAGAAGGGATCAATATATAAAGGAAAATGTATCAATATTCAAGATCAATGAAATTTTCAAAATAGAATTTTTAAGAAACAAATCAATACCTAGACCCAAGGTATCGATTCCCAGTCCAAAAGTATTGATACTTAGTCTAAAAATATCGATACATGATGCTAAATTGGGTGAAATTCAACTGGCAAATTGGTCTTTTTGTTTACTATTATAAATATTCAAGAGCGGGATTCAACCTCAGAGTGTTCCTCATTTGTTCATTTCCCTCTCTCTCTAAAACACCTCCCTCTTTCTTTTTTCTTTCTGATTTCTTCATACATTTTGGCAAATCCCTTAGCATTCTTTCCAATTTGTTTGCTAAGTGATTACTCATTTCTCCCGCATCAATATGGTATTGATTTCGAACTAGAAACAGCAAGGAAGAAAAGTTAGGGTTTGACAATAACTTGAGAGTTTTGTATTTAAATGACAATATGGAGTTTCTAAGGATTTATACGAGCTAAAGGTAGGTCTATTAACCCGTTATAAGTTATATTTTAAGAATGTGAGCATATTGCAAATCTAGGACTTACTGTTCATGCGAAATGTATTTAGATTTCATATAGGAAATGCAGATTTGTGTTGCTTTGGGGACAAGTGAAAGTATATAATGATGATGATATACATGCTAGATATTGTTTTGGAATGAATAATCAGTTTTAAAAGAAAATGTAAAATAGAAATCTTTACTGCCATAGGATTTCATTGATGGAAAGCGATTAAATGGCATCGACTAATAAACCTCGTGATGTGCCATGTGTAAACTAAGGGATCATAGCCATATTTTCCACGAGCATTACATTTAATGCATATATGTTAAGTTATTTGGAATCATGGAATTCATTATATGTATGCATGTGTGGTGTTAGGTTCCGAGAACTCGTGAAAATGACCGATTGAGCATAAGGATCAGTAGTTGGAGTGGTTACCCTCCCCTTAGTTATGAGTAAATTTATACATACACATTATATAAATAAAATGCATGTGATAATTATATGTATGCTTGTGTGTTAAGCAAGCCTTTTATGATTGAAATGAAATGAGCATTATATGATATTGGGATGTTTTATTTATTTCGTCTGCTTATTGAAAATGTTTTGATATGTATACATGCTGAAATGGCTGGGAAAGCCTGAATTATTTACATGATTTAAAATAATTATTGAAAATAATTTGTATAAATGTTATTATGGCCAAGGAGGCCGGGATTTGATTTATATGAATAACTATTATTATGAAATGATTTATAAATGCATGTATTTTAGTGATGAGGTTGGTAAAGCTAGTTATTGTTTATTGGCCAATGGACCATGTTATTTACTGTATATACAGGGTTGTAACCTATAAGCAGTCTTATGAGAGGTCAAGTAGATTATTGGTGCTGCAGTGGGGCTGTATAAAGGAGGATAAGCCATGGTAAACCCACTGTGAGCCGTTACGAGAATGCGCAGTTATATAGAGACCCTATGAATAGTCCTGGCGGCTTGATAGGGATCTCATGAAATTGATGGATTACGATGATAGCCACTCATGTTACCAAGCGACTACTCAGGGCCAACATCAGTGAGGTAGGCTAGTTTTATAAATGCATGCTTTACAAGAAAATAAATGATTTTACAAAGTATGAGAAATGGTTTTCTATTTAATAAATCTTTATTGCATATGTTTATGCATAAAAAGCCCACTGATAGTTACGGATTTTGTTCCAACCAAGGAAGCGTGTCGAGGACGTATGGCCAGCCCGATTGATCATGTTTTAGAACTATTATAGACCAATGAAATACATTGTGATCATTGATTTACATGGCCATGTATATATGTATTTTGAGTACATTGTGAAATAAATCCCAATATTTGTATTTGTAAATGCCTGTGCATGTATATATGTCAATATATATGTATTTACTCACTTAGTATAGTTGTATACCCACCCCTTACAATTTTAACTTTCAGGTTAGGCGTGTTAGTCCTACCCGGTTTAATGGTGGCGATAAAGAGCTTAAAAAGCTCTTGGTAGGTTTTCCATTTTAACTCACTTATATAATTTAAAATCCACTGGATATGTGTTTTTGTTTAGACATGTATTTTCCTGGGAGTTATGTAAATTATTGTATTATAACTAAATGTTATGCAAGAAATAAATATTTTGTTCAACCCATATGTAAATATTTATTTCCTAAATATATTGTGAATGAATTGATCACGGAAATCAACTCTTTGATAATACTCCCATGGATGAGTGGTATATATATAAACTATTTTCAAGTATTTATATTTTACAAAAAGCCTTATAGGCTCTCCTGGTATTTTCCAGGTATTGGATTGTATTAGGAGGGTCAGTGGCGAATATCACAGGTGGACCCCAGAATCAGGGCATGACATACAAAGAGTTATCTATATAATTAGTTCTCAAACTTATAATTATTCTATTAATTACACATATAATCAAGATTTTCATCTATACTTAACTAACCTTGTACGCATCCTTTGTCACTTCTTCTTATTATTCTTTGAAAAATAAAATTTTTAAAATAAAGAGTGAGATATAATCTCAGTAAGTAAATCATGAAAGTTTTTCTAATGTTGATGTGATATAGAACATATTTCTTTTCTTTTCAAAACAAAAATATTTGCACAAACAGATCAATAAATTGTTAAACAATCAATTAACATAAGAATTCATTCATATTTCAAACATTTTTAGAATGGCTTAGTCAGTTAGTATCACCTGCATCTACGGTGACCCGGATCCAAAACGTGATCACATATTTCCCTTAAAGCGGACAATCTTTCCATTTCAAACATAACAGAAATGTACGTAGCACGTTAAACAGAATTCTAAATAACTCACAAATCCTGCATTTGACACGAGACCGAGCCAAATCAAAGTAACCATTAACTAACAACTAGAGACATAAAATTATTTTCATTCATAAATATTCACACATCGATATCATTTTCAATAATCATTTCATGAATTTGATATCAGTATATAAAACATTCAAAATTCTCAATTTTCATATTATTTTCAAACACATGCTTAGATATCATATTATTTCAAAAGTAGTAAAATGCATGCATGATTTACTTACTACAAAGGGAGGGTAACCACTCCCACTAACAACCTTCGCGTCTGCTCAGTCCTTCTCTTGGATTATCATAACCAAATACTACACATGCGTAATTTATAAATTTTACTATTTAAATAATCAATATAATTGCACTAAATATAATTTTCGTGTAAAATATGACTAAATTCCTTACTTTAATGTATTTAATTAAGTTTAACTAACTAATGTCATTTTTTATATTTTCAATAATGAATTCTCATGGCTAATTTATTCTAAATTTCATTTTCAGCTATCCCAAATTTACATATTTTCGCCTAACCAAATAAATACGGCGTCGGATTACTATAGTAACTATTTATGACGGAGTTGCTGTATCTAGGTACTGTTCATTCAAATTTACTGTACAATAATTACTGTATTGATTAAAGGTATTGTGTAAACAGTTACTGTATAGATCAAAATTACTATAGCACATTCAAAAATACTGTAACACCTTCAAAAATACTGTTCACTCGAGAGCTAAACATACTAATTTCTTCCCACAAACACTTCAATCAATGCAAATTCAACCTAATACTATACTTTCTACTCTAATTCAACACAATTCTAACGTTTTTTTTTATAGAAAATTAAGTAAAATTTTCTTGGATAAATAGTAATCTTTAATTTCAATTCATGCTTAAAATCAAATTTCAAGCTTCTAATGTATTATAAAACTTACCGGTAACTAGAATTTGAAAAAAAATCGACTGAATTTAAAGCCGTTTGGCTGAAATTTGGGGGAGAGAGAGAGAGAGAGAGAGAGAGGGAGAAAGGGCTTCTGTGAGTTAGGGAAAAGAAGAGAAATGAACATGGGTGGGGAAGAAGAAGAAGAAGATGCAATTTGTTATATTTTGATTTATAAATTTTCAATTAGTTCCCTATTTTTTAAAAAAATTAAATAAATAATCTAAAACTTTGAAAAACTTTCATTTTAGTCCTTTTAAAAATTCTAAAATAACCTTTAATATTTCAGAATTTTTACAATTAAGTTTAAAATTAATGCAAACACTATTTCATTCATCCAAATGCACTTTATAACTCAAATTTATGAAATTAATTTTTGTACCTAAATAAATTTTTAGAATTCACTTAAAAATTCTAAATTACATGAAATTTTAATTAAACAAATAACATTAAATTATTCGATTAAATTTTCTATATACTGCATGCTACAATTACAAAATTTTAAAATTATAAGCGTTACAAATCTGATCTTTAGAATTCTTGAATCTTTTTTCTTTTAAGGAATCCTTGAACAATACATTCACAAGGTTGGAATCTAGCCACCAATAACAATTAGAATTTTGAAAGTTTCTCAGTTAAATTTGGTGTATGATAATGAGTGAAAACGCACTCAAGAGAAAAAACTAAATAAATCTCATTCACTAGGAACTATATTAATTTCTCTCACAAAGATATTAAGAAGAAACAATCTCATTGAACTCAAAGAAGCTCTTTTTGCTTAGAAAACCCAAAAACTCAAGCACCAATTAGGCATTATCCTAACGAGCTACTTAGATAAATTGGCCGCTCGAACACTAAGCTGGCGCTGACTTGGCGTTAAGTCATTGTTCTATTCAAGTATTGTTCATCGCTCAAAAACAATAAGACTCCTATAACTAAAATCAAATTAATGTTGAAACTCTGAATTTATTATTATAATAATTATAGTATTATTTTCTACAGAAGCAAACTTTGGTATATATATATATATATATATACTAGTTCCAAAAACATTTTAACAAAAAATTAAATTTGTTTATAATTTTACTAGCACTATTAAATAACAAAACCATTTGACAACAAATATTAGTAACAAGAATTCCTAATTCATGATGTTTGGAAAACGGATATGAAGAACTCAATCTCATTGTATTTGTTTGTACTAAGTTTTGAATTTATCCCAAGTCAAAACTTTTAATAAAAAGAAATATAGATCAATAAAACGTGGTCGATTTTCAAACATAGATTCTTAGGGCCTGTCTAGTAATGTTTTCAACACTTATTTTCATTTTCGTTTTACAAATCCATACATAAAATGAGTTCGGTAACGTTTTGATAAAACTAAATTCATAAAACACAAAATACAGATTATAAATTTATAACTTAAAATTACAAAATGATTTAAAGTTGTTTTGTAAATTTTACGAATCAAATCACAAAACACGCCGAAATCAAAAACTCTCCCCGTTCTCTTCTCTCATTCTCTATTCTCTTTTTCCCTTCTCTTCCGTCAAATTTGTTCTTCTGTCGATACCATTTATTCTTCTTCATTAAATCAATTTCTTCTTCTTATTCAAAGTCTTTTACTTCGATCCAGATCTCGCTCTTCAATAGTTAGAACGAATCGATCGAATTTGGAATTTTCTTTTGTTCGGGATTGAGAATTTCGATTTTGTGATTAGAAAAAGCAATGGCGAAATCGAGGCTTTTGCGACTTCCACAACGAAAATTGTTGTCTTCCACACTGATTTTGACGGTGTTGATTATGTTCACATTTGTGATTTTAATTCTTCTCACTCCTAGAATTGTCTAGATGCGGAGCAATTCAAGTGATTCATGGAAAGCAAATGAGCTCAGCTCGATTGTAAGAGTAAACACCACTCTCTCTCTCTCTCACCAAACGCAAACCAAATAGAATGACAAAAGAAGCTCTATTTCCCGTCTAGTTAGCTTAAAATGGGAAGCATCGGAGAACATCTTCAAGAGTAAGTTTGCTGGAAGTCAAGCTGATAGGATTGTTAGGGCGAAAGCATAAGCTGCTGAAATTGCCTAGCAACTGAAAAAAAAAAACAAAAGTTTCAAGTTAGAATTAATCTTTCTGAAATTCATATATTATTACTTCTAAAGTTCGCTGATTAAATTACTATTTATTGAATGAGTTTAGTGTCATAATTGTGGTACACAAGTATCAATCACATGGTAATAATCTATAAAGTAATCCTCACATAAGATTAGTCTTTTATTTTCATTGTGTTATCTCTGTACGATGATTATCTAGTTTGTGACCCTTTGTTGGCATTTTTCATCCATAATTCACATTAAAGGATTTGATGAAAAATCATAGAGCTGTTTTTGGAACAAATTGAACGGAACAGTGAGCCGAGCATACTCTGTTCTCTTAAGTAGTGGAAGCGTGACACACGGAATCGATTTGTAGGCGTGCAACCGCCGCAGAGGAGCCATGACCATCACATGGCCATGTGGAAATGGCTTCTCATCTGATCTGAACATGCACAATATCATGTTTTGGCTTTCAAAATAATTTTTAAACATTAAACCAAAGATGAAATGTCTCACTTCTTAACTCTGCAATCTAGAACAGCAACAAGCTTGCTTCCTTAGGTGGTCTACACATTGGAGTGATGATACCAATTATGGCTTATTTGGGATCTTCAAGCTTTGGTTTGAGCTTCACAAGCTTACCAAGCTTTCTCTCTCTAGATGCTCCCTTCTCTCTCTTTTGTTTTTACTCTGGTTCACAACCAAGCACAACCCAAGCTTGCTTCAATAAACTGTTCAAGGTTAAAGAAGAAGAAGATACTCTTTCAATTTTTGAAGAAGAAAACACACTCTCGGTTTTTCAAAAACAATTTTGAATAAATACATACTATCAGCTTTTCTTTTTATTTAACACATAACATTTTTAAGTGTTTCATTTCAAATCCAATTTTGAATACATCCAATTTAATCATTCCCATACAAATACTCTTGTATTTTAAAATCAAGAACACAAATTATAGGAAAAGGCAACACAAAAATTGGCCAAGCCTATATATAGCCTAGCATTTTTTGATATAATTCTCAAACTTTTTTATTAAAAATTTTAATTTATATATTAAAAATTATAATATATAAGAATCAAAATTTATAATTAAATATAAAAATAAAAAGTTATACTATACGACTGTAACACCGAAGCATGATGCTGAAAATTGACTTTATCTAATCTAAAATTGCTGACGAAGATTTCCATTTCCAACTGCTCCTTTCTTTCATATTCAATATTTCAATTTTCAAAATCAAACGCCTGACTTTGCCAAATTCTAATTCCAGTTGTTTCCATTTTAGCTAATCGTGTCGAAACACGTGTTTGACCAAATCATTCCCACATCTGAACAGAAGACATGTGGCAGAAACAAATTAGTTCGTTATTGGCCACTGCTAGTGCTGGCTGGCACTGTGACGATTGAAATTCTTCAAACCAACCACGCGTCGACCAATTATTGGAATTGCTCTATCGTACTGTAGTGTTTAAAATGGAAATATATTCTATAATTGGAAATTACAATAATTAGAAGCCAGAAAAGTAATTTCATTTCCAAGTAAAATTAATTATAAAATTATCCCCCAAACTTTTTTTTTAACAAATTATGAAATAAACCATTATTATTACCAAATTTTCGTTTCGTTTGCATCACGCTGGCAAGTGGTAGTGGATCTTATCTAGCTGGGCTACCTTTAAGTTGACAAATTGGAAACGAACCAGACATTTGCTTCTTAGAACAAATCCAAATCACGTGCTATATACACTTCGAGAGTTGTTTATTAATTTCCCATTCCAAAAATGAAAATGAAAATGAAAATTTTTTGAAATAAATATAACTGGATAAAATTAGCTTGTATAATCTTCCGTAACAAGTCTATATATTCTAAATAACTGTAGTTAGGATTGAACCAAGATTATTTGGGATCAAGTCTAATTAAAGTTTAGTTCAAAATCATTAGAGATCAAATCTAATTAAAATTTAGTTTGAAAATCTACTGCAATTAAGTAAATTATTTATTAATTTTTCATTCTAAAGAAAAATATATAATATATAATATAACATAAGATTGTAGATAAAACTAAAATCTTATGTTATATTAATATCACATCACTTGAGATGAGTACTTAAAAGCGTATTATTAACTCAACAATTATATTAGAGAATTTAATCAAATCAATAGTCCATTGTATCTTCTAACAATATTTGTCATCTTAACTTAACACATATTTTAGATTGAGATTGAGATTGAGATTGAGATTGAGATGATATAACTTTTTAGTTTATAATTATTATAGCATGAAAATTTCTTAATATCGAATTTTAATTATAAAAAAAAAAAAAAAGTGTCAGTGTTAACGTTATCTGCCAAAGAAAATTGGTATTTACCGATATTTATTGTACCACCTTAAAATGAAAAATTGGAATATCACAAAGCTCCCCCAATTACTCTTGGCATTTTTGTTGTTTTTTTTTTTTTTTTTTTAATGTTTTTAACGTGAATGAAATTTTAGGCAACAGTAATTGGAAACCATTTTCACATTTACTTGTTTGAATAATCACAGAAATACAAAATTTTTTTGTAAATTATTATATATAAATTGATATAATAAACTTATATTATTGTCACATATTTTATATATTTTATTTTTATTTATTCAGAAAAAAATTATAGAATATGTGATAATAATTCTATAATATTATTACATTAATTTTTCAGAATGAGTTTATATAATAATTTGTATTTGTAGCACAACTTTATTTGTTTGCTTTAGTAATAATAATTTTTTTAGTATTAGTATTGTGATGGATGTAGGGCATATGGGTCATTTACACTTGAATAAAAAACTTTAGCTAACTTTTGAAAGCTACAAGGATTGTGAGATAGATTGCTCTGTGCAATCTTCTTCCATGTATTCACACAGCATACCACAGCTGGTATCACTTTTTAGATTAAAGGAGATTTGTTTTAGGAAAGAAAGCTCATTCTTTCACATCATTCAAACTTGTTATTGCATTTTGGATAGTTTATGTTATTTTTTAAAAACTCTTAAGCCTCAATCATTCAAATGAAATAAAAAATCTGCTTCTGTTTTTAAATTAGTATATTCATTAATAAAAAAAAAAAAAGTGTTTATTTTAATTATATATTTGAGAAACGCATGTTTCATGAACATAAAATACATTTCTTTTTCTTCTTTAAAAAAAAATTAATGTTATTACACAAAAATAAAACAACTGAAACATTAAACATAGTTTAACTCATAAAACTATTCTATTTTTTTTTTTCAAGATATTTATATTATACTATTTTTATATCCAAAATCCTTTTATTGACAACACTAAACGTGATAAATAGGTAATCTAATCCAAAATTACATGCATAGTATAAAGAAAAGTTAAGTTGTCGTATATGGTCAAAAACATAGAAAGATAGAATGAATTATCATAATTACACTAAAAGTTAAGTTCAATGGTGGGGGCTAAAACAACCCACCAAGTTGCTTAACACACAACGTCTCTCTCTCTCTCTCTCTCGACTTCACAAATATTTAGGGGCCTTTGTTCGCTCATACTGCCTTTTTTTCTTAACATCTCTCCATCTTTCAGGTTTACAACTTCTTATTTACATGGCTTCTTTCTTTTTCCACTCAATCCCTTCCTAACTTCCCATAGCTTTATATATATACCTTTTCTCTTAGTTCTTTGAATCACACTTTCTTTTTTCCTTTTTGGGAGGGTGGCGATTTGATCTCTCTACAACTAAGGTGCTTTTAATTTCTTTGCTTATAGAAAGTTTTTAAGAGTTGATTTGATCAGTCCCCATTTGATATACAGATGTTTTAAGTGTAAATTCTGGGTTTTCTTTGGTGTTTAAGAAATGGAAAAAGT
>JAXCLQ010003662.1:35000-52877 GCA_035584115.1 Cedrela odorata
CAGCAATTTTGGGTACTGAATCTAAAAAATCGGTTTTGAACTAAAACCTATTCTTTTAGGGTAGGTTCCAGTTCCAAAAAATTAGGAATCAATTTTTTTAAGGTAGGTTCTAGTTCTAAAGATTTTGGAACCGAAATCAAAACTAAGAATCGATTCGATTTTAAAAATAAAAAATTATTTTTCAAGCCAAAGTAATTGAACTCCATCTCATATTTAAATACAAACTTTTAATCATTGAACAATATATATAAAATTACAAAATTTATTAAAGAGAACATTCTTTATTCATTAAGTTACATATAAAAAATTAATCAATGTGTTTACAATGTTGTATTTAACTTAATTTATCGTGATGTGTATATATTTATTTTAAAATTGTGAAACAAGTTAAAAAATATAATAAATATATATATATATATAGATGATATAATATTATTAGATATATAATTATACTATCATAAAAAATAATTAAATTTATCTTTTTAGTGATTTGTAATATTAACTCGAGTAATAATACAATATTTTTCTAATAATTTGTAGTATATCAATTCTTTGTAATAACTTATTTATCTTCACTTTTGTTCACTCAATTTTTTTGTGATATATACAATATTTTTATAATTTAATTTTATTGATTTTATTTTTTTAAGAATATTTTTATGAAGTTAAAAAATAAAAAAATTGAGATAATTGATAAATAAGGTATCTTGTTTTCAAATTAAAACTGAATTGGAAAAAAAAAAGAGTATCTTATTAAATATGGTAGGTTTTGCTTATAAAATTTAGGAACCGAATTATTTATGATAGCTTTTAGTTTTAAGTAAAATCGGAACCGAAATCGATTTTGCACACTCTTAATTTAGGCTCTTTTAAATAGTAATAACATGTAATACCGTCCTCATTTCTCTTTGCTTGCTAAATTTTTCTTGATTTGTTTCATACTCTATATTTGTTTATTCCTTTTATAATTTTATTTTATACTTTGTATTTATCTTGATTTATATAATTAACATATTTATTTAATAATTATAATTTTTGCTATGTAAAAATTAATTAATTATTGAGTTTGTAAAACCTGTTATACGAATTACAAGGTAAAATAATCATTTCATAATATCCGGTTTTGTACATGCATTGTTCATGATTAATTGACATATTAATGAGACTTAGGTAAACTAAATCAGCTCATGATATGAATATAACGAGTTTTGAGTAATTGAAAATTTTGATAATTTGAACATAAGAAATGTTAAATGATGTTAATTAGTGTTAATTAAAGTATTGTGGTGGAAATATGGCTTAAAAATATGAATTAGAATAAGTTGGCCATAGGATTTCATTGCTGAAAATCGAATAAATAGCCCACGTTAGTTAAGCCTCTAGAAGTGATATGTGTCAATTAAGGAGTTTTTAGACATATTTTCTACGAATATTGCATTAAGTGCATATATGTTTAACTATATAGAATTGTGGAATTCACTATTTTATACATGTGTGATATTAAGTTTCGAGAATCAGGGAGAATGACTAAATAGGCATGAGGAACCTTAATGGGAGTGATTACCCTCCTCTTGTAGTGAGTAAATTTATACATACGAATATGTAAATATATATGTGTGATACATATATGTATGCTTGTGTGCAATCAAGCTATGTTATGATTGAAGTAATTTGAAATAAAACTGTTGTTTAGTATGATATTGGGAAATAATTTATGTACTGTGGTCTGCTGTTAAACTATGTTTTGAAATACATGTATATAATGGCCAGAAAGGCCGAATTTGGTTTATGTGTTTTATGAAGGTTGTTTGAAAATGTTATGACTGGGGAGGCCGGGTTTTGATTTACATGGGTATATTAACGTATTGAAAATAAATTGTTTTTAATGCATGTATATTGGTAATATGAGGCAGTTAAGGCCAGCTATTGATATATGGCCAGTGAACCAGCTTATTTACTGTATATATAGGACTGTAACCAATGGACGAACCTATGAGAGGCCGCATAGGTTACTAGTGCTGTAGTGGGGCTGTATAAGGAAGGTTAAGCCATGGTAAGCCCACTATGAGCTGGTGTGTGAATGCGCAATTATATAGAGACCCTATAGAAAGTCCTGTCGACTTGATAGAGATCTTATGGACTTGATGGATATGACGAGGACAATCACTTTATCACCAAGTGGCTACTTAAGCCAACATCAGTAAGGCGGACTTATTTTATAATTACAAATTTTATATGAAATAAATGATTTTACAATACCTGAGAAATGGTTTTCTGTTTATAAAAAATACATTGCATATGGTTTTATGCATGAAATAATAGGTTCACTGATGGATTTCGACGTTACTTCGGCCATGGTAGTGGTTGAGAAAGTATAGCCAGCCCAGTTTTGTTATTTTTAAACCATAGCAAACCCTTAAATTATTTAATGATTGTTTGAGTTAAACGAATATGTATATATGTACTTTGAGCATATCTTAAAGAAGAATCCCAATATCTATATTTTGAAATACATGTGCATGTATGTACATATATATATGTACTTTATTTACTCACTGAGTATAGTTGTATACTCTGAGTATAGTTGTATACTCATATCTCACAATTACAGATTTAAGTTAAGAGCATTAATACTCGCAGAGTTTGGGGTAGCAATAGAGAGCCTACAATGCTTCGGATAGGTTACTTACTTGACTCACATGTGTGAATGTCCTACTGGATTAATTTAAATGGATTCTTGTAATACTTTTGTAAATTAAAAGATGATGTAAATGATTATATTTTGTTCAACCTGACTGTAAAATGAGTTACATAAAGTTATTTTAAATAATTGATACTTGTTGTAGATGAATTGATCACGTAGATCAATTCTTTGACAATCCCATAGATGGGAAGACTTATTAATAAATTATTTTTAAGGTTTGTAGCGATTGTCTCAGGTGGACCCCAAGGTCAGGGCGTGACAGAGTGAATAGAAAACTTCAAGCTTATTTTTTTTGACACAAGAATATTTAAATTCATGAAGTTGCATGTTAAGTCAAATGATGTCACACCCCAACTCTGGGGTTCACCTGTAATAATTGCCACAATCTCTCATGATACAATATATACCCAGAATGTATCAAGAGAGCTTGTAAGGCTTATCTTTATATATATATCCAAAACCTGAAAAATATTCATAATAACAAATTCCCATCCATGGGATTAATAACAACAAAGAATTGATCTCCGTGACCAATTCATCCACAACGAATATATATAATAATATAGGTATCAATTTCTGAAAATCATTCACATATAGATTGAACAAAATAATAGTTCCTTACATAACTTTTAGTTTTTATTCTTTACATATTTCCTAGGAAAATACATATTCAAAACTATACATATATAAAAATATACATATCCAAAAATATTACAAATCTAGTGGACTCGAATGACACATGTGAGTCAAGGAAGGAATAACTTACTAAGAGCGTCGCAAGCTCTCTACCGCTATTACAAGTTCAGTTAGGACTAATGCTCCTAATCTGAAAGCTGTAATTGTGAGGGGTGAGTATACAATTATACTCAATGAGTAAACGCATACATACATAGATATACATACGTGCACACACATTTCTAAATCATGATATTGGAATTTTATCTATAACATACTCAAAGTACATATATATTCGTTTTTATGTATAACCAATAACTGTAAACAATGTAAAGATGGTCTGCATCCATTTTAAACAACTAAAATGAGCTGGCCATATTATCTCGACCGCTACCCTGATCGAGGTAACGTCAAAATCCATTAGTGAGCTTGTTATACATAAAACCACATACAATGTATTCTTGTACAACAGAAAACCATTTCTTAAGCATTGTAAAATAATTTAATTTATATAAAACATGCATTTATAAAACAAGCTTGTCTTACTGATGTTGGCCCGAATAGTCACTTGGTGATAAAGTGACTGTTCTCGTCGTATCCATCAAATTCAGGAAATCCCTATCAAGTTTCTAAGACTTTCCACAGGGTCTCCATATTAACACACATGTGCTCAGCACACAGTGGGCTTACCATGGCTTAACCTCCCTTATACAACCTCACTCCTACCTTTTCACCTATGCGACCTCTCATAGATCCGTCTATGAGCTACTTCTCTATATAACAATAAATAAGTAGGTCCAAAGGCCATACAATTGGCCCACTAGCCATATTACAACATTCGGCCTTACTGGCCTCATCACCAAAACATACATGCTCATTTAAAAACAAATTTAGTTTTAATAACGATTATAAATCACATAATTTTATCAGGCATTTTTGACCGTCCAACATGTATATCCAAATAATTTCAACTAGTAGACTATTTATAACATTAACCCAATAACAATATAAAATGCATGAAAAACATTTAATTTAGATTTCATTTAAACATTTCAAAACACATGTTTAACACATAAATGTACATATAAATATTACATACATTCTATTTATATAATTATGTATGTATAAATCCACTCACAAGTTAGGGGAGGGTATATACTCCCGCTACATGTCCTCACGCTCAATCGGTCATTCTCATGGGTTTTCTGAACATAATATCACATATATATATTTCAAATAAATTTAACGTCCTCAAATGACTATGCTTAATACGTTTAAATGACATGCTTGTGGAAAATGTGACCAAGTGTTCTTAGTTGACACATGTCACTTCACGAGATTAATCTAACGGGCCATTTATCTGATTTTGAATAATGAAATCCCATGGCCATTAACATTTCAAATTTCACATACATGTCTAAGGCGACTACGCTTATTGTCAATAACATTCAATGCATATATATATCGTCATAAAAATTTCATTTACTGCCATTTCCAATATTTTCTCAAATGTTAATATCCATTACTAGACAATATCCAACACATATATTTATAATAATATAACCTTACGAGTTCAATTATCCTTTTACAACACAATTTCACATAATCTATATTTTCTGCAATTGTTAATATAATTGTTCAATCAACTAATCTATGTATATTTAACGTTATATACCTTCAATTATCACTATGGAGCACAAATCTACGTTTCCTATACAAAATCAAACTTAAATTTGACATAAATAGTAAATTTTAGATTCTATTACTTCTAAAATGTTAAAATCGAATGTATTATAGTTTACCAAGCATACCGTTGGCTTGAAAACCTCCTAGAAACTCTAATTTACCTTTTAAACACAAAACCCCAAATTGTAGTCGAAATCTAATTTTCATCAAGCTTTAATTTTGTTCTTCTTAACCCAATTTGAGTTCCAAATTGTAGAGAATGACATGGTGATTCATTTGGTGGTGGGAATTTTGAAGAAATGCAAGAAATTAGAAAGAAATTGAGAGGAGAAGGGGTGACATTTTTGTAGAGAGAAGGATGAGAGTTTTAGGTGTTTTTAGAGAGAGAAAGACGTTAAAACAAATGAGGGGTGTGTGTATATATAGTAAGAGGGGTAAAAAGTCCAAAATACCCTTGAAAACTTTAAAAAAATATGGCAAATTTTAGGTTTTGCAGCAAACCAGTCGACTGGATTGGGAAACTGGTCGACCGTTTTCCCTTTTCTCCCATAAAGAAGCTACTGCCGGTAGGTTTGCCAATTCTGTCAATCGATTTTTATTTTTTTTCCGTTGTTTCAGACGACCATTTCCTTTCTCGATATTCATCCAATCTTTTTAAGAAACTCAAAATTTTAAAGTCGGAATTCGTTACTTCTTAAAATCAAAATAAAAATTTTTGCTGGGGCTCCGCCCCCTGCACTCCTGCCATGGCATTGCCCCTTGACCCATCTCACTAATCGGCTAGCGAAATTGCCGATTGTGTTGGCGTAGGGCATTATGCAAAAATTTCATCATACGCTGCGTCCAACTTATCAATTCATTTGATCTTTTTACCATGAGTTAATTGAAATTGCCAAAGTCTCGATTGTGTGTCAACTAACCATACATATGTATGTGCAACATGAATGTTATAAATTATTATCTTACCCTTATACCTAAAAGACGGGTTTTACAAGTGAGCTTCAAATTGTTATGCTAATGATGCAATCAAGACAAAAAGTAAAAAGGTAATTTTTGAATAAATTTGTATTAAGACTAAACCAGTAAATAAGATCATATAATTGGAAAGATCATTAAGTTAATTTTCTAATACATTTTACTGCACTAAATTAAAAAAATTTCCAATTATAAAGAAAGTTATGATTAATTCTTCATTACAATGTTTGTTTCAAGACAGAATAAGGTTGTGCACTTTTGGAAGTTTGGAGACCAAGGAGAACAAGAATTTCTATTCATGACAGAGTTTATACTTTATTAAAAATATTTGATTTGATTTTACTTTGTATGAGTTGTATTATTTAAGTCATATTCTTAATTTAGTAGTAAATTTTATTTAATTAGGTTTCACAGTCTAACAGTAATAAGTTATAATTAGTATAAATGTCCTTCTTTTGCAGTATTAAGGCAGATAACATTTGCAATAATATAATTAAAATTATGAATTTAAACTTATTCATTCAACTCTGTAAATCTTTTTGGAGGATTTCTGGAGTCTTAGGGCCAGTCTAGTAGTGTTTTTGTCAATCATTTTGGTTTTTATTTTATAAATTCGGACGTAAAAGTGTCTTTTATTATTTTATTAAAATTAAATTTATAAAATATAAAATATAAATTATATATTTATAATTTAAAATTATAAAATAATTTAAAATAATTTTAACTATTTTACAAAATATATAAAAAAACGTGTCATCAAATAAACATTTCACTCAAATGTTCTCTTTTCCACCCAAATCACAAATCTTCGAAAGAGACTCGAGCCGACGATGAGTCAGCTGTGTCGTCGACCATGACAGAGTCCGACACAGGGTCATGGGCCGGGATGCTACCCGAATCGCTCGGGGAGATCATAAAGTGTGTGGAGACGACTGAGGATTGGTGCCCCCAGCGCCAAAATGTCGTCACTTGTGCTTGCGTTTGCATTTATATGTTTTAGTGGTCTAATTTGGTTTATTTTTGTTAATAGCTAATTGTGTATTTATACAATTTTACATATCTGTTAATTTTTTTGATAGTTTTATATTAACATCGGTTTCTGCATTAATTATTTTTTGTTGCAAGGTTAAATTAATTTCGAATTGATTGATGCGGGTTCGTTTACAGCGGCTGAGACAATGTAATGAAGAAAAACGAAAAGAATAGAGCAATAACAACAAAATTGATTTGGCCATGTCCATTTCATGTATTTATTTTTATAGCAAATTTGATTATATTATGCTATTTGATAACGTAAATGTTAACATTATAGGATGTATGAAGTTAGAATTTTTTTTTGGATTATGGGAAAGGCAACTTTTCTATGATATATATATTTTTATTTAAATAAGATTTCTAAAGAATTGTTATTTTCTTTTCTTGATTCTGCATTGTGGTTGCCATCGTACTTTTCGGTGAATTGCGACTTTTGGCTGCTTGATTTGGTGCTGGTCAATGAAATAGTTTTGGGATTGATGTACTTGTTAATTCTCTTCTAAATGCAGCCGGGTCCATCTGAATACCCTCATGAATGTCTTAAAAAGTGGAATAAGAAGACCTCAATGTTTTACCTTTATGTTGCTCTTGCTCCATGTAAGTTATTTTACCAACATGGTACTTCATCCATTGAAATAGCCATGCGACACTAGTTCCTTGTGAGCCATGGTGCATGTTTCTTAGAACACAGTGGTGCATCACTTGGTAGACACTCTTTTTGAAGTTCTGTGAAAGAGGGGATAGTATTATTCTTATTGCTGCATAAATTTAGGGATAAATACGAATTCATGCATCTTTAAATGCTCCTAGTCTAGGAAGAAAGGAGAGGAGGGTTAAAAGATTAGCTATTTCCAAAGATTAGCTCTTTGGAAATAAATACCAGTCTTGATGGTGGTATCCTTTGCAAATTTACTTTATGGGTTCATCATATAACAATAATACAAAATTCCTTTCCTTTCACATTTTGAATTTATATTCTTGCTTTATCTGAAACCTTTACAGTTCGAATTTCCTGGGGACGAACTTTACGTTCTTTGACAGTCAGCCACCCTACAGTGGTGCAAAACCCTCTAGCAGCAGAGGTAGTTGACGATTTGCAAGCAAGCAAATAAGCCCCCAAGTTCCAGCAAGCAACTTTAAAGTTGGACAGGTCGCATACAAGTTTAACCTAAGTCAGGAGGTCCAAGGACTTTCAGCTGGTGTTTGAATTTGCAGTGCTGGTGCTTGAATTTCCATGGTCGGGTAACTGTTGCATCAGTGAAGAACTTTTAGCTGGTTTATCAAATTGTTCAAGCAGCACAAAGTGTATAATCTGGCTTGTGATACCGGAGACATCAAATCGATGGTAACTCATTTAGAAACCCGCTGCCTTACATCGGTTGTTTTCAAAGAAGTAGCTTTACTAATGGTTTGGTGGGTTGTCTTTGCTTGGGCAGTTTATACTTCAGCAATCCTTGTTTTGTATCGCCATGGCATTTTGTATATTTCGTGATGACTTGGATCTTCTTGTATGTTTCTCCAAGTCTTCAATATTTGGATATTGACTTGTATTTTTGTCTAATTTTAAGGAAGAGTGTTGTGATTGTAACAGATTCTTTCTATTTTTTGTTGAATCATTGTAGGCCATGGGGCAACACATAAACTTTACATTTAAATCTGAAAAAGAAAAAACAACTGTTTAGAGCATGTAGACATTTATTTGTAATATTCTTCATTTTGCCATAAGAAAATTAACTAAGTTGATCTATCAGATTTTAGTTTTGTGTTTATTAATCTTGATTAAATAAGTTATACTTTAGCAAATTACTTAATATCATTTGCATTATTTACATAAATACTAGCTTATTGACTACAGTGACTATGATAAAAAATTCAAGTTTAAATAAATTATTAAATGAAGCACATTGCTTATAGTAAAGAAGTAAATACTTTGTCTGGATGTATGTTTAAAAAATAATGAAGGTAAGAAACTTTCTTCAAATTTTTTGTTATAATGCTTTATTAATGATCGTTATATATTGAAAGTAAGAAATTTTTTAATAACATTGCATATTAAATTTATCAATTAAATTAAGAATTTAAGGAGTTTCGTTTTTTTGAGAATTAAATTTATATAATTTTTGTATATTATAAAAAAATAATAAAAAATAATAAAAAAATAATGCTTTTAAAAAATATTTTATCGAACGCATATTCACCATTTTTATCATTTTCAATTCCAGCTACCGAACATGTATTTACTATTTTTATTTTTATAATACAATTTTTAGAATATGATACATAACGTGTTCTCATATTTGAAATGCAATAACTGAAAATACCATTTTTATTTTTATTTTTGTTTTATAAAAACACCATATTAAAAACAATATCGAACGGGCCCTTAAGTATTACAAATTCTATAACTCTGTTTTTTTATATCATTTTGTTGCTTCTTTTTGAGAGGTGAGCCTTTCTATTATTATCAATTTTTTAGTATTATAAATTTTTTATTTGTATTGTTGTCAATTGAACAATATCCATCTAATTGTTTATAAAATTTATATTATAATTGTAAGTTTATTCAACAAAAAAAAAAAAAAAGAAAAAGAAACCAATGAGTAATTAGTTAAAAAACTAGGGGAAAAAAATAGTTATCCTTTTATTTGAGATGTATCGATGCTAAAATAAGAGTTTGTTTAGTAACTTTCATCAGCTTTGTGTTGGAATTGGAATAATAAAACAATTTTAATATGAAATACAACATGTAGTCGAAGAAGATTCTTGTTTTATTACATGTATAGAAAAATAGAAAAATATTTTGAAAAAGTGAAAAAGTTGAAGTATTATTTATTATTCTTAATTTTAAACTTTCGTGTGTAGGCACATTTCCTGGTTAGCGCGTGAGCCAGAAAGATCTTTTAAAAAAGTGATTGTATTTTTTTTAATATTCTTTTATAGGTTACACATTTAATATAAGATATGAGTTGAGCTTGAACTAGTACAAAACCACGGACTTCCTAACTCTAACTTAAAAGCCCAAACTCAATATCTCTTGATTATATGATCTTCTAAGTTAACACCAGACTATTTCACCAAATGCCCATTATTACACTCTAAAAAAAATCATGTATATAAAATAAAAACTTATTTAATTTAAAAAATTTTAAATTAAATTTGGTTTGGTCGTAGACCAATAATATCCATTTGATTGATCCTCTATTTGATGTTTGTAATTAAATTAGGCTCATTGTAAGTGTGATGTCTATTTAATTAAATATTTACCTTAAGTCATTGAATTGCTCTAACGATCATTTTCAATATATTTACATTTGTAAATAAATTTACAATTAAATATTTTCATTCAATAAACAATTTTATTGAATAAACTACGACTACATATTTAAATAATCAAGTACAGTAAATAGCTTGGGTAAACATCATTTGTCTAGATTTCATCTTGCATTAAATCTCTAAGTAATCAAGGTTTTGACCATATGATAGGTCTCACTCTTTGACAATTGAAAAAGAAATAGCCCATAAATGTTAGTTCATTATTTGTTTAAGATTAAGATCAATTAAATTTATTAAAACTTATTTGAATTAAGATCAATGCCATTTATTTAATCAAGTTTTATTAGTCTAATTAAGTGCATAACAAATATATAATAACTTTTCTAATTGAAGACTCTACTTTAATGATGAAGATAAAATGTTCACTTAAAATAGAAAAATTACTGACTTACACTATAAAATGCTCATTTTTTAAATGACCTGGAACTATTTTTTATATATAAAGAATTTACAATATATAAACATTCAATACTAGTATCACATGCCTAATACATAAATATAAACAAGGGCTTATAAATAAATAAATAATTATATATTTACATTTAACCAATGTATGTAAATAAATTTCATTAACCAAATAAAATTGTTATTATAACAAATGTTTTAAGGGTATAAAGCATAAATCTAATTTTAACATTCTCCCACTTGTCCTAAAGTAGTGAGGAATCTCACTCATCTCCATGTCATCTATATGATACTCAAAACTCTTAGTTGACAGGATTTTGGTGAAGGATTTGCTAAATTTTCTTCTAATATTAGTTTGAAAACTAAGACTTCACCTTTTTGCTCGAATTCTCATACTAATTGATATTTTCTCTCAATTTGTTTCCTTTTCTTGTAGTTTCTGGTCTTTTTCGATTGTGCTACAGTCCTACTATTATTAAAATAAAAAATATATACTTTAACACTAGGAACTACTTCAAGTTCCATAAGGAATGTTCGAAGGCATACAATCTTTTTTTTTTAGCTTTTAAAGAAGCTACATGTTCTACTTCTATAGTAGAGTCTGTGATACAAGTTTGTTTCACACTTTACCAGTTCATCGGTCCACCACCTAAGACGATCATATAACTGGATGTAGATCTTTGAATATCTCTTTCTACTTGAAAATCAAAATCTGTATACCTTGTAGGAAAATATCTTCACCATAATACATAAACATACAATCTCTCGTTCTCCGAAGATACTTAAGTATATGCTTAATCGCAATCCAATGTTCTAGTCCTGAATTTGATTGATAAAACTCCTATATTACTCATCATTTACATACAGGACTAAAAATACTATTAACAATCCATATGTCATGCCTCGAACCTGAGGTCTACCCCGTGACAACCATCACAAACCCTGATGATGCACCCTTTTCACTTAAAATGCATCAAGAAAGCTTTAAGACTTTCCTTTATCAAAACTTGTATCACAGTTTACAAATAATTTCCTCCCATCATTGGGATTGTTATCAATCATTAATCATTTAAGATCAAATCATTCACAATCGGGTTGAACAAACATAAATATTTACATAACCATTTGGTTTATAAATACTTATACAAATACCCAAATAAATACATATCTAGTGGAAATAACAATACATTAGTGAGTCAAGGGAAAACCTACATGGGGTGTCAAAAACCCTTCAACAACTACCACAAATCCGCATAACCTGAAAGTTATAAAGGTGAGGAATGAGTATACGAATATACTCAATGAGTAAATAAAGTACATATATATATATATATACATGCACACGCATTTTCAAATCATGATATTGAGATTACTCTTCAATTTATGCACAAAATATATATACATATTCGTTTAAATCAAATAACTGTAAAATAGCTCATAGGTCTGCATTTAGTTTAAAATAACCAAATCAGGTTGACCAAACTTTCTCTACCACTACTTTGGTTGAGGCAACGTTAAAACCATTAACGAGTCTTTCATGCATAAAATCACATACAATGAATTCTTTATAAAATATAAAAATATTTTCCATGCTCGGTAAAATTATTTATTTTTTGTAAAGCATGCATTTATAAAAATAATTGCTCGTCTCACTAATGTTGGCTTCGAGTAGTCACTTGGTGACACGAATAACTATCCTCGTAATTCGTCAAATCTAAAATATCCCTATCAAGCTGCTAGGACTTTTTATAGGGTGTTTATAACCACACATACGTGTACGGTATAAGTGGGCTTGCCATGGCGTTTCCCTCTTATACTAGCCTTACTGCAGCTCTACTCACCTATGAGGCCTCTTATAGATCTATCCATATGTTACCTCCTTATAGTTACAGTTAATAAATCGGCCCACTGGCCATATAATAGTATTCAGCCTTATCGGCCTTATCACCAATATGCATGCATAAAAATAAATTATTTTTAAACATATAAATCAAATTTGGCCTCTCCGGCCATTTCATCATGTATATCATAAAATTTTCAATAGTAGACCACATAAGCAAACATCCTAATATCAATGTAAATCAATTATAAACATGTTCATTTCATATTTCATTTTAACAAGAAAAACTGCTTGTTTAGCACACATGCATACTAATAAGTATAGCACGTATATATTTACATATTCATGTATGTATAAATTTACTCACAACAAGGAGAGTGTAACCACTTCTACTAACGATCCTTGCGCCTAATTTGGTCCTTTTCCTAGATTCTCGTACCCTAATACCACAAATACATAAATCATGTCTTCTACTATTTAATTAATCAACATAAATATTTTAAATGCAATATTCATGAAATAACATGTATAAAATTCCTTAGTTTTACACATATCACCAAGTTTAAATAACTAAAGTCATTTACCTGATTTCTAGTAATGAAATCTCATAACTAATTTATTCTAATTCACATTTCCGTTTATCCCAAATATACACATTTCCATCTAAGCAATCAAATACAATTTAGATCAAAGTACTGTAGCAAAACAGTTATTGATTAGATTAAAGTTACTGTAGCAATTCATATTTACTGTAGTTAATTCAAAATTACTATAGCACCTAAGAGAAAAATACTCAAAATCATTCCGACCAATACTTCAATTAATGCAAAATCAATCTAATATTACATTTTCTACTCAAATTCAACACAATTTAACATTTTCTATGCAAAATCAAATGTAAATTTCTTAGGTGAACAGTAACCCAAATTTAATTTTTGCTCAAAATCTAAAAATCAAGTTTTTAACAAGTTAATAAGCTTACCGGTAATTGGTAGTAGCTTGTAGAAACCTTTAATTACTAATTAAACAGAAAAATTCATGAATTTTCTTCAAAACCAAAATTTTCTCCTTGTTATTTTTTTGTCGGATTTAAACCAAAATGGTACCAAATTAAAGAGGAAGTGAGAAACAGAATCACTGGGCAATTGAAATTTGAAAGAAAACCGATTGAATTTAAAGCTTTTTGGCTAAAAATTTAGAGAGAGAGAGAGAGATAGGGCTTCTGTGTGTTAGGAAATGAGAAACAGAATGAATACCGGAAAAAAATGGCCATTTCATTTATCTTATAAGCATAATTTCAATGGGACCCCTTTTCTTTTTAATTTTTTAAAAAATACCTCAAAATTTTAAAAAAACTTTCTTTTTAGTCCTTATAAAACCCAAAATTTATTTCCTGATTCTTGCCATTTAGTCTATGATCCTCTATTCTAACTTATCCTTTGGAAAATTTCAAAATAATCTTGCCTATTATAAACCTTTGCAATTAAGTCCAAAAGTAATTTAAATTTTCTTTTACTTGGTTCCTTTATCCAACTTAAAAACACTTTTATTTCTCGAAAGTCTAACCCCATAAATTTAAATTCCAAAGAAAAAAAAGAAAAATCAAAATTACCCATTGATTCGAAGGACAGGGTTCACACCATATATCCTTTTATAGACACAAGATTGGTCAGGATTTTGATCAAAACCAAAAGACTTGATTGCTTGATTCAATCTACTATTCCAAAATCTAGAAACTTGTTTAAGTCCATAAATAGATTTTTGTAATTTGCAAATCATATGCTTTTTGTCCTTTGGCTATAAAACCATCTGGTTGCATCTTATAGATACCCTTGTCAAGATTTCCATGAAGAAAAACATTCTTGACATTTATTTACTTGATCTCATAATCAAGATGTGCTTCCAATGGATAAGAGAATCTAAATAGACTTTGGCTTGGCTATTGACGCGAGAGTTTGCTTATAATTGATGCCCTTTTTCTAAGAAAACCTTTTGCAGGAAGCCTACCTTTGAAAGTTTATACATTTCCATCTACCCTTCTCTTCCTTTTGTAAACCCCTTCTGCTATGCCTATAAGTTCCCATACTTGTTTAGAATACATAAAATCCATTTATAATTTCATTGCTTTATCTGAATGATTTGCATCCACATCAACAATTGTTTCATCATAGCTAATAATCCTCCCACTATGACGAATTATGAGTTTCTATTGCTCTACAATAGGGTCTGGTTAGATATTAAACTCTAGATAAGGAATTGACTTACTAATTTGCTCAGGAACAACATTAGAGTTCCTAGACAATTCATTTAAAATTACCTTACTCCTTAGCTTAAAGTATTTCATACAATTATCTTCAAGAAAAATAACATTTGTATTAACAAACTCTTTCTTGTCTTGAGTACTATAAAATAAACTTCCTCTCATTCTTTAAGTGTCACGCCTTAAAATCTAGGGTCCATTATAATACAGAAGTTATAGAGGACCTAACTAGAGCGTCATAAGCTCTTAACGACTTCCTCTAATCCAACGAGCACTAAAGAGCCTAACTTGAAAGCTATAAATGTGAGGAGTGAGTATACGAATATACTCAGTGAGTAAGTAAAGTATATACATATATACATACATGCACACGCATTTACAAAATTCTAATATTGGGATATACTTAAGCCATATACTCAAAGTATATATATATATATATATATATATATAATTATTTAAATTAATAATTAGAAAATATTTCATTGGTCTGCAAACAGTTTTAAATAATCAACCAGGTTGGCCATTCATTCTCGACATGCTACCTTGGTCGAGAATAAAACTGTAACCAACAATGAGTATTTCATGCATAAACTATATGCAATAAAGTTTTATATCAAATATAAAACTATTTCTTCATGTTTTGCAAAATCATTCATTTCTTGTAAAAACATGTGTATTTAAACCCGAGTAGTCACTCGGTGATACAAGACTGTCCTCGTAATCTATCAAATCCAAGATAGCCTTATCAAGCTGCCAAGACTTTTAATAGGGTATCTATAATTGCACATACGTGCATTTGGCACACAGTGGGCTTACCATGGTCTCTCCTCTTTATACCAGCCCCACTGCGGCTTCACTCATCTATGTAGCCTCTCAACAGATCCATCCATATGCTACCTCCCTGTATATATAGTAAATAAATAGGTCTACTGGTCATACAACAATATTTGGCCTTACCAGCCTCATCACCAATATACATGCATAAAACAAATCATTTTCAAACAATGACTTCAAATCATATAAAATGAATCCAGCTTCCCTGACCATCTCAGCATATATATAAAATAAGATTTTATTAGCAAACCAAATATGTAAAACATCCCACTATCATGCAATTCATATAAGACAATTTAATTTCAAATTTTGCACTTTAATTGTAAAACAACTTGTACAACACACAAGCATACATATATGTATCACATATATATATTTATATATTTATATATTCATGTATGTATAAATTTATTCACAAAAAGGGGAGGTAACCATTCTCACTAAGGTCCTTGCACCTAATTTGTCTTTGCCCCAGGTTCTCGGAACCTAATACCACACATGCATATAATAATAAATTTCATGATTCCAAATAAATAAACATATATGCACTAAATGTAATGGTCGTGAAAAACATGTCTTAAAACTACTTAGTTGACACATCACTTCACAAGGCTTAACTAACGAGATTATTTATTCGATTTCTAACAACAAAATCCCATAGCCGACTTATTCAAATGTACATTTTCAAGCCATATTTCACATATTATATCAAATACTAAAATTCACATTCAAATCGATAATCGATCACATTCTTTACCCTCATAATACCTCAATAAACCCAAATATTCACTTATTTTTCTATCTTAATACTCGTTATACTCATTTCATGAACTAACTTTAGTCACATAAATCTCATTAATGTGTCAACTAATCATGAACAAATGCATGTGTGAAAATGAAAATCATTACAATGACTATTTTATTCTTAGGTTCGAAGAATAAGGTTTACATTAAAGGTAACTTACAAATAAACAAACTTTTGACATGGATTCTAACTTATCTATCTTTTCTTTCAATACATGTGTTGGGCAACCTCATATGTGTATATGACGTAAACTGAGTTTCCAAGGCATGACCCTAAAATGAGATTAGCAGAGTTGCATAACTTATCATTAATCTCACAATTTTTTGAATCGTTCTATTTCTCTTTTCTGCAATATCATTTTGCTAAAGTGTCCCTAGCGCAGTTAGTTGGGATAAAATTCAATTTTGTGACAAATAAACGTTGAATTAAGTAAGGAGATATTTTGTAATGCCTTGAACCTGAGGTTTACCTGTGATGATCATCACAAACTCTCATGATACGCCCTATATACCCAAAATGTATCAAGAGAGCCTGTAAGATTTTCCTTTTTCTTGTCAATCATAAAAACTTGAAAATAGTTTATAAATCAATAACTTCCATGCATGGGATCATTATCAAAGAATTGATCATCCATGATCAATTCATCCAAAACACATCAAATAAATAAATATCATTATCATGGGAATCACTCTCAGTCAAGTTTGAACATATATAAGTAATTACGTAAAATATTTAATTACAAATTCATTTCAATAACCAAATAATTTTATCCAATGGAACAAAATACATGAGTGAGTCAAGAGAAGCCTACCCAGAGTGCCAAAGACTCTTAATTGCTTCCACTAACTCGACGAGTACTAATGCGCCTAGCTTGAAAGCTGAAATGAGTGAGGGGTAAATATACGAATATACTCAGTGAGTAAATAAATAAACACATATATACATGTTGGAGATATACCCTAGAACCAATTGTGTCATACGGTCTAGGGACATCATCCTAATGTATATATAACTTTGTAAATTATTGTAAATTAGTTTATAATTAATAAAATGGCATTTATATCATTTTACATATATAGTTACGTGTATATATATAAGTATTATATATAAACTGCAGAATGAGATCCAGCGATATATTATGATGTCAGGACTCTATTTGCAAGGAGTTGTAGATATGAGTACAGAGTCTGATTTGAATACATTCAAATTAGTTCTCAGTTGAGGTATTGTCATATGGGAGTATGATATTGCATGACTGGCATGTTTGATGCTGCCAAAGATTAGTATTTGATATTAATAGTTGGGTGACGAGTCTCATGTCATAA